>CAXKVX010002797.1:0-59929 GCA_964058865.1 Eleocharis quinqueflora | reverse complement strand
ATGCGATGTTTATTAGCAAATCTTGAGATTTTTTAAGCCTAGGCGCAAATCCTGGCATATCTGTGCCTAAGTCCTCCCCTGGCTGTTTATGTAAATAATATGTGTGTATCTTGGAGTCGGAGGGCTTCGGTGGAAGAGAAAAAGATGGATAATTCATAATTGTTACTACAAGTAATAAATCTAAAAGAGTGAGGGTATTGATAAAGTTTCTTAATACAAATTGATTACTATCGTTGATAATTAATAATTATATAATCAAGTTGATTTTGTTCTAATAATATTGCAATCAAATTAATTTTGATTTATAGCAGAATTAGTCTAATTTTAAAGTCAAATATGAAAATAGCAAAAGAAAGTTTTTGAGCTCCTGGAAATTTTTCAGTAATTTGGATTTCTAAAATGAAATGTAAAGGTCTAAATTTTAAACCGAACTGTCCACCGCGTTGAATAATGCAAGCCGTCAAAATTTACATGCGAGTCAACAATCTCAATTTCAAATCACAATAATTTAATTAAAAGGAGTCAAAAAATTTATTCCTTATTATTGCAGGATCCAAAGTTTGTTATATCACAAGTTCACAACTTACTTCTTATTACATAAAATAGATAAAAAAAAACATAAATGCATGATTATGTACATGAAAAAAAATATACTATGCGAATGAGAAATCAAATGTTTCTCAATGCAATAGAAAGAAATAATTTCCAAAAATTTCAAACGAGCAGAAAAACAAATCCGAGCTCATAAAAAAATACCATATATCAAAGAGTAAATATAACTGTCCCCCATATTAGCGTCCTCCTTACGCGCCCCCCCACTCAAATGCAATGATAAAATATTTTTAATTCTTTGTATAAATATTTTATTGAACAAATGCAATGATAATATTTTTTTAGTATAAAGACTTATACTAAAAAATATAAAGATTATTACATTTGAGTATAAAGACTTATATGGAGGCGTGTAAGAGGGGCTTGTAAGGGGAGACAGTTAGTCGCTTCCTATATCAAATTCTATTATTGGTTTCCCATGATTTACAAATCCTTCTTATTTAATTATGTACGTTTTTTTTTAAGTATTTATAAATTCAATCTCATGCCAGTTGAGACGGATCTGTGTAGAAGAGGAAATGTACTCAATTTTCAAGATCATAAACAAAAGAATTAAAAATGAATCTAATGAAAATGAGCGTATATTCTCTTGTTTTCTTCAGGTACCACATTATCCTCTTCGTTGCTTTCCAATGCGACATTCGTGGATTACTTAAATATAGCCCTAGCATTCCCGTAATGAAGGCTATGTTCGGTCTCGTGCACACTTGGTCATACATGAAACTGTCTACAACAGACGAATAAGGGATGTCTTTCATGGCAAGTCTTTATGAATCAGTTTTAGGGCATTGAACAAGACTAAACTTGTCTCATTTAGCCATGGGTGTATCACATGGTTTACAGTCTTTTATGTCACACATACTTAGCATTTTATCAATGTAATTCCTTTGAGATAGTCTCAGAATACCTTTGATTATGTCTCTTAGTATTTTTATCTCTAGAACAAATAAGACATCACCAAGATCTTTCATCTCAAAGAATCTAAATAGAAATTTCTTGGTTTGATGCAACATGTCATTATCATTGCTAGCTAGTAGTATGTCATCAACATATAAGATCATAAATGTGAACTTGCTCTTACAGAACTTAAGGTATATGCATTGGTCAACTAAGTTAGACTCGAAACCGTATGAGCTAACTATGTTGTGAAATTTCAAATACCATTGTCGAGATGCTTGCTTGAGCCCATAAATAGATTTTTTAAGTCGGCACACCATAGACTTTGGATCACCAACCACAAAGTTTTTCGGTTGCCTCATGTAGATAGTTTCCTCAATGTCACCATTGAGAAACCCCGTCTTTACATCCATTTGATGTAGCTCCAAGCTGTAATGCGCTACCAGTGCCAATATGATTCTCAACGAATCTTTCAATGAAACTGGAGAGAATGTTTCATTGTAATCAATGCCTTCTTTCTGTATAAAACCCTTACCGACAAGACGTGCTTTATATTTTTCAACATTGCCTTTAGAATCCCATTTGATTTTGAAAATCCACTTACAACCAACGATTTTCTTGTCCTTAGGCAATGAAACAATATCTCACACATCATTGTCATTCATTAATTTCATTTCTTCATTCATCGCATCGATCTACTTATGAGAGTTAGAACTTTTCATAGTTTGTTTGATATCTCTTGGGTCATTTTCAAACATGCTTATGTCAAATTCATGTTCTTGAAGATATGCAAATATTCCAATATATTTGTTCTCTCTAGTGGATCTTCTAATTTTTACTAGTTCTGTAATTTTTTGAGGAGCAGTTTCATGAACATCATTTCCAACTTTCGGATCTCCCACAGGCTCAGGGCCATTGACATTGTCCATGACAACGTCGCTATTTGGGATAGATTCGGGTTCATTTGTGTCCATGTTATCCTGCAAAATTTGAGAAGGGAGTCTAGATTGTCTATTGACATGAGATGCATTTTCAGGATTTATCAATATTGGAATAGTGATAAAGTCTGAATGAAGGTTCGAAGTGTCATTATCCCTCTCTTCCTCAAAAATGTCATCCATGATTATATCTCCCCCCTCCCCCCACAAACTCATTATCCTCGAAAAATTTCGCATTTCCTGACTCGAATAACGTACGTTCTGTTGGATTAAAGAATTTATATCATCTAGATCTTTTAGGATATCCAACAAAATAGCAACTAACAATTATTTCATCCAGTTTCTTTTCTGTCGGCCTATAAGACCTTGCTTCTGCTGGACATCGCCAAATCCGAAAATGATTTAGACTAGGTTTGCACCCAAAATAAATCTCAAATGAGATTTTATTAGTTGCTTTAGGTGGAACTCTGTTGAGGATATAAGCTGCAATTTTCAAGGCTTCTCCTCACAAACTTTATGGTAGAGTTGTACGAAAAATTATATTTCTCACAATGTCTTTGAGGGTGCGATTGTGCCTTTCAGCAACACCATTCATTGCAGGCAAGTCTGACAATGTATACTGTGGCACAATCACGCATTCCTCTAAGAATTTTGCAAAGGGTCTCGAACGTTGTTCTCCTGACCTGTCATATCTGTCGTAGTATTCACCACCACGATCAAATCTGACGACTTTAATGTATTTGTTAAGTTGTAACTCAACTTCCGTTTTATAACTTTGGAATACATCTAGTGCTTCAGCATTTTCTTTAATCAAGTAGATGTGTCAAATATCATGAATGATCATCTATGAATATGATAAAATATCGGTGACCATTTCTTGTAGCCTTTGGAAAAGAACCACAGATATCGGTATATATCAATTTTAAGAGATCATCACACCTTTTGGCATCATACTTGCGTTTATTAGTTTGTTTTCCCTTTATACAACTTACATATTCTTTGGAATTAGTAAAGTCTAAAGGTGTGAGAATATCATTAGACACAAGTTGTTGGATTCTTTGCATAGAAATATGTCTCAAACGTTTGTGCGATAATGTCGTTGAATTCTCCTTAGTTAATTTACGTTTTCTTGTATCAATGCACATGGCTTATGTATGTGATGTGTCAATTTCAACAAAATAAAGATTGTCGTAAGAAGATAAAGAACCAGAAGCAACTTGTTTTGAATTTTGAAACAAACTGAAATTTTCATTACCAAATGAACATACAAAACTATTTTTGTCCAAATAGGAAATAGATATTAGGTTCCTTCAAAAGGATGGAACCACTAATGCATCAAAATACAAATAAAATACAGTCCTACAAACAATCTAAATTTCCCTATGCCTTCAACTTTAATCTTTCTGCCATCTCCCACATAAATGTAGTGTTCAGTTTGATTTGGCTTTCGAAGGTTTAAGGAACCCTGCATGGATATACTGATGTTAGAAATTGCACCTGAGTCTAACCACCAAGTATATTTTGATATTGTACTTAAATTAACTTCAGAACAAACTAAGCCATGACACATACCTTTCTTTTTCAACCACGAAGCATAGTTGGTACAGTGTATCTTGATGTGCCTAGGCTTCTTGCAAAAGTGACAAATCACCTTACTACCCGATTTCTTGGAAGTTTTGTCAATCTTCTGCTTCTTTTCTGCAGCTTCCTGGGCTCTTTCCCCTTATTGATCTTGCGCTTATTTTTCTTGGGATTAGGTGTTACAACATGAGCATCCTCTCTCTTAACCAACTTCTTCCTCTCCTCCTCCTGTACTAGCTGAGCTTCAATCTCAGCCATTGTCAATTTTTCCTTCAGACAGTTGTAAGTCATACTGAATTGACTGATGGAGTGAGGAAGAGACATGAAGATGTATTCAATGAGGAGATCATCAAAGAAATTGAACTCGTACGAGAGAAGCGCACATTGGAGCTTGATCATTTCAGTGATGTGCTTCCTAATCCCAGTTTTTCCTTTGTATTTAAGAGTGTGAAGTTTAGTCATGAGTGTACGAATTTGTGTTCTTTTACTCACAGTAAACTTTTGCTCTAAAGCACTAAGATACTTCTTAGCGCCAGAATCCTGGTCGAGTATACAATCATGGAGAGTTCTGTGGGTTGTATTTTCATGATCATTAGACACATCCTATCGTTATGATCATAATCCTCCATGTCAGCCTTTTCAGGAGTGGTGGGCTCATTTCCAACTGGCACGGGGCAGTCATAACGTAGTGCCCGATCGTACTTCATCATCCCCAGAAACAATCTAAGTTTAGTCTGAAAAAAATTTAGAAAACAAGAGAAATATCAATTTATGTGTCATGTTCCTTAATCACAATTTACAAATCTATTTAAAGGCCTTGAACAAAAAGAACTCTAGAATGACTCCATTAATTTTATTTTAACCAACAATACTATACAACATGAGGCCCTGATTGGGGCAGTCAATACTCATAGGTATTTTGGTGTTATGCACAAGTACAAATGAGACATTTTGCCACTTTTGCCGATGGGTCCGATTGTCATACCTACGTACTAGTGACCAAGTCAGTCAAGTGAGAGAGGTAAGTCACAAGCGGACTACTTAAGTACCAAGTCTCAAATTCTTTTCTAGACATCACTAACATGTAGCTTCTCATTACTTTTCTTTATGCACCTTACTTTATGTGTATTAGCAACTACTTAATGTACTAATCCTCCGAAGGTAGAAATTAATAATATGTTTCTAACGCACGTCCTTTTAACTTTCATGGTGCATCTTGCTTGTAACTTTAGCGACAATGTTTGAAAGCGAACACGATCGTTTAACAAGATTCGACATGTATTCCTAATTGCCTTCAAATAGATTAAAATCGTGCAAAAGTCTACATTGGACGTATCCTAAAAGGAAACTACTCGTCCATAATATACATATATTGTATCATTAACTAATAGAGGCTTTAAATTAGAATTTTCCAATTTTTCTATTTGTTAATAAAATACATATATACATATATTTTACAAAATATAGACTTTTAATTATATTTAGTATTTTACTAAAACCTTTAGAAAATTACTAAATATTTTTAATATCACATTTTAATCTTAATTGAATCAT
Organism: Eleocharis quinqueflora; assembly: GCA_964058865.1. Lineage (NCBI taxonomy): Eukaryota > Viridiplantae > Streptophyta > Magnoliopsida > Poales > Cyperaceae > Eleocharis > Eleocharis quinqueflora. Next base: position 54,347 of record CAXKVX010002797.1, on the reverse strand, counting down.
TTTAGAATTTAGCAATTTTATCTTGACTTTTATTAACATTAATACTAATTATAGATATTTAGCTAAATTCTATATTAAGAGAAAATAGTAGTAATTTTGTAGCAAAATTAATTGTAATTATATATATATCCTAAATTACAATTAATTTACAGCTACTCCTAATTAACAGAAAATTAAATTTCTGAAAAATGCACAATTAACCTATCAATTCAATTGTTTGTGCCACTTTCTAGAGTCATTGCGGTCACAAGACTTCCTGTTAATTCAAGTTTTATTCTCTGAAATTTCCATAAAACAACACAAATCCTACACTGTTGCGGGCGCAATGATCCTAGGTTGCGGCCGCAATACAACCTATCAGTTCAAAGTTTGGACAGTCAGCAACCTCGAAAACAATTCCCTGTCAGTTCAATTTGATTTTGCCCACAACAGTACAGAAATGATATTGTCTTGGGGCCGCAATGAAATTTATTTCGGTCGCAATGAACCTATCAATTGCAAATATGCATTTCCAGAAAAAGAGAGGTTGCCCTAAATACATTGCGGCCGTAATTGACTTTGTTTTAGTTCAATTTTGCTTTGTTTTATAAATAAACTTTTCTGGAAATAACTATTTCGAATTTATCACTAAAATTATTTCATTTCTTTTTTACAAACAACTTTATTTGTACAAATAATTGTTCTAAATATTAATAAACATAAAGTTTTAAAAATATCAATTTCAAATTCGCATAAAAGGCGAGGAAATTTGACAAAATTCAAATTTTAGTTAAAATAATACTCCAAGAAACAATTATTCACAAATTCGAGAAAGCAAACCAAAAATGCAATAATTAAAGTTAGATAAATCCAGAAAAATTAACATTTCAAACATGCGCAACGAAGTTGGCTCTGATACCACTTGTTGGACATTTAATTGGTGCAATTCAATTTGTCCAAATAAACCTTTCCCAAATCTAAGCAATTGCAATTCAATTCAAATAAGTACACTGTTGCGACATGAATGAAATAAAACGAAAATAGCGAAAGCGAAACTTACTTTCCATCTTCTTTAGTTGTCTCTGGTCTTTAATTTGATCAACGTCAGAGATCTGCTTGATTTGCGGAAGACTTGTCACGTCGTGTTTTTCCGACGAGTCCTTCCAAACGATTCGAGGTTGCCTTTTCTTTTCTCTGATGATCACGAATTTCTCGACAGAGTACCAATATTTAATGGAGAGTATATGGATGGCTATGCACAACTCATGTGCCCTAAAAACCAGTGGATTTCTGCTGAAAATCAGTTCCCCTAACGCTTGGAGACCCGAGACCTTTTATAGGGGTCTAAGTGTATCTTGGAAAGATGCCAAATTAATTATCAAATATTCACAAAATATTTGAAATTATATTCTCTCAAATTCTAATATTTACTGCTGTAAATATATCCACGAATTTGATACAAAAGCTAAAATATTCTATCAGAAAGACAACGGTAAATTAAGGCAGTCAAAACATGCCTTACAGCAGGTCTCTTGCGACCGTAATGAATCTCATTGCGGTCGCAATAGACTTGGCAATTCCAGACTTGGTGAGTTCCTGCCAAGTCTCTTGCGGCCGCAATGGGATCCATTGCGGCCGCAATAAATCTTGCCAAAGCAGCATATTTATTGTCATTGTTCTCCTAAAGTATTGTAGCTACAATGAATCTTATTGTGGCCGCAATAGATCTTCGTTTGTATTGTTGTACTTGGGTGTTGATCCAAATTAAGTTGGATTTAGCCCAAATAATATTTATGAGTTTACACTAAGAATGGATATACATTAATTGATCATAATCAGTCCATTAATAATTATAATCAATTTAGTTTAGTTCTATATGCATTCATGCCCAAAATCTTGGTGAAATACCTACAATGCCTTGAATATTAAATTAATCACCTTTTACGACATTTCCACATGTTACTCCTCGTAACATTAACGATAGTACATGACATGTAGTAATCAAGTTCAAACTTAATTTATTAGAATTGACGTCTCAATTCCAACATACTAACCTCTCCAAAAATAAGAGCAATGGACTCATGTACCGAGCCTAGTATGGCATTTACCGCTTGATCATTTTATCTTTTGTTTAATAGAGAAGCAATGGTCAATTTGTTTGTTTCCTCATTAACTTCCAGTATGTATTTGGTATTAACAATTTTCCAAAGTTCAAGAATACCCAAATAATTGGTCATACACTTTTTCTAATAACCAAAGTTCCTGCAACATTGGCCTAAAATCGGTGGAGGTGCTATATGCCTATAGGATGTCATTGTTGGTACGGATTAGATCATTGCTTGCAATTAAGGACTCCTTAATACACAAGCTCAACCGATACTCTGATACCACTTTGATAAACCTAGGTGCCTAGGTTTATACACAATTTTTCGATTTAAACAATGACAAGGGCTCAATTACAAATTTCACAAATAATTTACTCAAGCAAGATAATTAAATCTATTCCAAAGCAATTCAATTGAATGTAAATAGAAATAAAGAAATAAAACCTTAGAAGGAATGAGAAATTGAAGCCGCGAGATGTTGACGGAGTTCGGCAAAGCCTACTCTCCGGATCCCCGACGCTCCTGCTTCTTGCGGTAATAAATCTGGTCCGCTCCACTAAATACTTGTTCATACAAAGAAGAACATCTCCCTCGTACACACAAAGTTGTGAAGAGGGGCCAAATAAACACTAAAAGAGAGTAGAGAATGGTAGAGAATAGATGAAATTGATCAATCAAACAATTTCTCACACAATACTAGATTAATTTTAAATGGACTTGAGAAAGGATTAATGGTTTTGACTAGGTCTAGAGCACTAATGGAGGTAGGTGACTGCTGTAAGTATTTGAAAATAGAGGCTGCATAGAGATGGATGCGAAATAGGGAGAGGTCCCCTTTTATAGCTGTGCAAAAACTTGGTCAAAATCTGTCTCAGCTCCAAACCGTTACAACAGTTGGACGGTTGGTGAGAAAGTGCCAAAATTCTGAGCCGTTTGAATGTGTTTTTCTGAGATATTTTGAATCAACCGTTGTAACGGTTTGAAACCGTTACACAATAAGTCTTGACTCGAGTTTGGCTTGGTTGGGAATTTTCACTGGCTCAACCGTTGCAACTGTTGATGCTGAGTTGGTCATATTGCTAGGTTTTTTTATAATTTCTCGAAGTCCATATTAATCTAAATTAATTTTAACATAAATAAGATATATTAATATGGCCATCTATGCTTGATTTGCTCATTCCTTGCTTCCCCTTTTTAGTTTTGCAAAATGATCCTGCAAAAAGTCTAAAACACAAGAAGAATGATAAAATTCTAAAAGATTTGGCAAATCAACAAAAAAAAATTTGTTTGAGACAACAAAAAGAAAGTCATGTCCTCTGAACTTGCTCCTAAATCTTGGATTAATCTCTATTTTTGACGAATTTTATCTTCCATTTACATGTTATTACCTATTCATTTGGATGCTGTCTTCATTGGATTAACATTTGTCGAATAGTCTTTCTTCGCAAATAATTTTTTTTGATGTCAAGTATTCTTTTTGGTCCTTCTCGTATATCATATTAATCATTTCGATAATAATTTATATTCTCGACTGGAGGATCAACTAGATTCGGAGTAGATTCATAGTGATCATTATATTTCCATGACCACATCCTCGACGTTTTCAAGTACTATTAATTTTATAAAAATATTTAACAAACTAAATTCATAAACTGAGATAAAATTGTATATTACTTTACGATCAAATGAAAATCCAATATGATACAAATAAGTAAATAACCATAGTTCAATGATTCGGATTGGTGGGAATTTAAGGAGATGGATTCAAATTATGGTTAAACAAAAAAATTATTGTGATTAGCGATTTTATTGCTCATACAAAAAAAAAAAATATATATATATATATATATATATATTTTTTTTTACTAAAAATGGTGGTTAACGGCTATTAACACATTGTATAAGATAGCATGCCATGCATGCTTTGGTCAAACATTCAGACTTCCTTGGCCACTAGTACAATTAGTCTAAGTAGCTTAGATCCAGGGAGACCAAAGACCTGCAACTCAAACACCAAAATCTTTAATTAATTTAAGGATTTAGGTTAATCAACCTCCAATAGAAACGAATCAAGATGCCTAAATTCAAGAGGCCCCTTTCTATATATTGGTTCGACATAACACAATATTGGGTATCCAACACAATTAATTAATTCAAGAGGCCCCTTTGTAAAAGATTTGACAGAGCACATATATACGCATCACTGTTAGTTCGACATAACACAATTAACACCCAAGTACCCAACACATTATCTATTGAGCAATCCATAAAGCGATTGCCAGCATGTCTAAGTGACAACATGACAGGTAAGATTCCAAACAAGTGGTAAAATGTAATGATACCGATAATTGAAGAGGATAACAGATGGGAAGACAAGCAATTTTGTCGGGGTAGTAGAAGGTTGAAAATTGAACTCTTTAGGAATCTGTCACCAGAAAAATCATATATAGAAAGAGACGATAGAAGTGGGGCATTAATGCATTATGAATTTACAGTAAATGGTTGATATATACAGCGTATAGAAAGAGCTAGCTACTTGGTTTAAATTGCTGTATCTTACACCGGTCCCACTGACAACACCACTTGGTACAGCTGCCTCTCTGTCAATTTATCATACATACATGACCTCAGCCTCATTAAGTGCTTCTCTTTTCTTAGTTTTTCTTCAACTTCATCAATTGGGTTCACAACATTACCGACAAATTTGACTAGGAGACCAAACAGAATCGAATAAAAGAGGATTTGTATATAATCACAGATGTAATTGGTCTAAAGAAATCGCAGGTCATATATTGTTTACAAATCTGGGGATTTGCTTAGAGAATATGTTTGTTCCCTGAAGCGTTACGTTCAATCGACTGATGGAACTGGATTTCGTCTTTTATCAGTGAACAATTTGCTAAGATTCTTATGCAATAAATTCAGGATAAACACAGTAGTACCGCAAAATCGATTTCTCAACATGACATCTTGTATAGTTTCTTCCACCATTTCGCTTCAAGTTCTGGCACGGGACAAAGTTCTTGCGAAGAATTCGCTCAATGCAAACTGCCATTCTAAGCAATTTAATAAACAAGACAGTGCATCATAAGCGGAGAGGAAAATTCTAATTAAGCATCGTCTTCTTTTACGTATTTTTCAGATTATTTTTTCTGTTGCCTCGTGTTAATCGTACACAACAAGCTTCGTGATATCGCTAGTAGATATTAATAATAAATTCCCGTACAAATACTATTCACAGTCAGAGTAAATCTCAATTTTTAATTTGTATCGAAATTTGTGCGAATTAAACTTTATAATAATATATTTCTGAATTTAATCTGAGCCTTTCATAGTCTACAAAGCAGTAAATCTGACTCGCTCATTCTTTCCTGTTGCGTGGCAGAAAAATTGCTTCCGTCTTTACGCTTCACGAAAATGCTTATTCGGTTATAAAATGAACTGAATATGAACTGAATATTAGTAGATAATTATGAGTTTGATTTGATCATAAATTTCAACTTTTTATCAACGGACTGAACTGGACTGAACATGAACTGAAATCCATCCATTAGCATCCTTAATTACACATTGTATAATTTAGATATCTATGTTTAGATTAATCAAAATAAATTTCAGATTGACTTAGAACTAATTAGTACTTGTATCAAGACTTAAATATATGTCTTCAAACATGCGCTGGTACAAAATCTATGTCATCAACACAATTTCAAGGCGTAAATTTATTCAAAATAGTTCGAATTTTGAATGTTGGAATTTCCATTTCAATGTAGCGATACGTCCTTAACTTCGCATAATACCTCGTAACAACTACAATTTATGAACTGGCCCCCATATTTGGAGTTGGTTCGAGTTTCTTGTGAATAATTAAATGATTTCCATTTGAATTACAACTTAATTGCAAGTGAATTTATAGTAATTCCAGATTGTAAGAAATAAATTGGCATCCATTGAAAGAGTATTTGACACATTTCTGATTAGTTAACTGTCTTAAAATCCAAAATGGAATTTTCCCATCATTGTAGTTTACTTGAAACCAGCTCAAATGAGAAAGAAAAAGCGTGAAAGATGAAAATTTCTAACAAAAGCAGTTCATTCATATAATCACATCTCATCATCTGTAGTTGAGTACTTGAGTTGATTTAAAAAATATTTTTATTTGTATGTTGGGCAAAAATAACATATGTACCCAATTATATATTAGAAAAATATATTGTAAATGTCCATATAAATTCCAATATGAATTCCATCATTGAAATATGCTCTAATTGTGTTGTGTTTTCCTACTGTCATATCAGATACAATTGGCATTGAGCACCATCTAATCTGAAAGATACATGATTGGTCGGAACTCGATTACAAGTTTCCTAGACAAAAATGAAAGATTCTCTCAATTAAAAATATTCTTCGAATACTAAAACTAAATTCATTTTTCTTTCAATTTGATAATTTTATTCTTCAAAAAAACATGACACCACATTCAAATTGACAGTCACTACATATTCATTTTTTATTATTAATATGTTTATGTAAAACAAATAAAATACATAAAAAAAATTATTTTAGCTCAGATGTGTGAAGCAATATTTTAGGTGTGGATAAAGCCATCCAGTAAGTATTTATTTCTATCAACGAGTACTGATTTATGTTAATGAATTTGCTTATGTTTCGTCTCAAATAAAATAAAATAATTGTTAATAACCACTTTCTATGGTCTAATTGTATCATTCATTTGATACTTATAATTAATTTCACAAAATCTGAGTTGAGCTGTAATAACAATATAAGAACAACTGCCAAATTATGTCTAATGTAATGACAAGACATAAAAATTCATGGAAGAAATATGTGTTTAAAACTCCAATTAAGATTATTTTCAGAAAAAAAAATCAGATTTATTTTAAAATTTGAATTTGTGTGTTGTAAGTCTAAGACAATCAATAAAAAAATAATAAAAAATAGAAGAACACACTTCAATGATTTACATTTATTTGGTCAAATTGAACTGTGAAAGCCACATGTCATATTTGGTGATAAACTTGTAAACTTATAATTGGAACATAGCTAAGGTGGGTTTATAAACTAACAGTTCTATCCAGGGAAAAAATAACCTTTTTTTTAATTTTATAAAATTAGGGGGACCATACCCCCTTCTTTTCCTCAAAAATCAAAAAAACTTTTATAATTTTTACTTGGTAAGTAACAAATTTACTTGTTAAATATCTTGAATTTCGATTTACAAAATTCTATATTTATTTTGAAACCCGCAATTACCTTTGAACAAATTCAACAGAATGGAGGGATGATATCATATTTAGTTATATGCGCTTCTACATTTTAAATTTCAAGACATGTATAATATACAATTTTTTTCACTAATAATATTTATCACAAATATCATATGCTAACTGAAAAAACATGTATCTATACTATCAATTCAGATGTTCATATGAACTTTTTTGTTAATTATATTATACGGGATGTTAGTTTTCAAGTAAAAAATAAAAGCACAAAAGACAAAAAAAAAAAAAAAGTAGCACATGCAGTAATTTTTAATGCAATGGCCACTAAGTGTAGAATTCAAATTCGAATTTAAGTAGACCTGTTCATTCAGTCGAGTTAGCTTGAGCTAACTCTTACTCGAATTCGAGCCAAGAAAATTCGAATCGAGTTGACTTGAGTAAGCATGTCCAATCCGAGCCGAATAAGCAACTCGAGTTCAACTCGATGTTGCTTGAACCAACTCGTAACTCGTATAACAACTCGTATTTTAATATCTCTCAAAATAGAAATAAATAAATTAAAAAATACAATCTTCAACGTCTAGACACACAACTCAATGAGCTTATTAACTTACAATAATTATTTCCACAAAATAGATATAAATAAACTAAAAAAGTACAATTGACATTTAAACACAAATTAAATAACAAGCAATCAATTTGGCATAGAACCCAAATACATGGACGAGTTTCAAGTTGTCGAATGAGCGATACTCAACTCGAGATCAACTCGAGTTATTATTCGAGTTAGTCGGCTCAAGGTAAGTATGACTCGAGTTGAATCTGAACGAATTTCACGAGATGTTATCTGAACGAATTTCGAGCGAGTCACGAGTCATGAGCTATTTGCCTCCAAATCTACACCATTCATTAAAATCAATAGATGATTTAGATTTAGTTGCATAAAAAAGCGTGCATAATGAGTGATGTGAATTTTCAAGACACAATATAGGCACACAAAAATGAAATTATTATATCCTCCTCTTTTATTAATAAACTCGGAAGTAACTTCAGGTGTTGACTTTGAGAAGAGGTGAAATTTTGGAGTTCACTTGCGTCGAGGAAGGAGACGGTTGACTTTGAGAAGAGGTGGAATTTGGAATTTGGAGTTCACTTGCGTCGAGGAAGGAGATGGCATTTTCAATTCACATAAACCACACGTGAACTGTTCATTGACTTCATTTTAAATTTTATATTAAGAGCATAGCTAAAATAATATGCATAGTACACCACATTTTGTATTATACATATAGATATAAGTCATTAAATTGAGATTTAAGTTGTTCAATAAATTTTTCATATGAAAATATTGTAGGAAATCAAATTTCGTGATTTTTGAAGCTTTCTAGCTATTTTTTAAATATTTTTTAAAAACAGTTCAGATTTAATACTACAAAAGTGTCATTTCTGGACTGTTTTTAAAAAATATTTAAAAAATAGCAAGAAAGCTCTAAAAATCATGAAATTTTATATCCTACAAGATTTTGATATGAAGAATTTATTGAGCAACTTAAATATCAATTTAATGACCAAATCAAATACAAATGGACGCATAGTACGTTATGTGGTGTACTATGCATATTATTTTAGCCATGCTCTTATATTAATCTTGTACATTTCCTAAAATAATCTTATTTATCAGATGATGACGACGACGACGATGATGATAATAATAATAAGAGATAGGTTAATTATTTTATAAAGCATAAAAGAATATATATTTTAAATTGTGTCTCATGTATAAAGTGCAAATGATCGATCTGAAACTTATTTTTTATTTTTTTATTATTTTATTAAATGAATACAAAATTGATTCAACTGAAAGTCAGTGGACGTCATATTGTTATATTTTCTTCCTATCTGATAAAATTATACAATAATATCAAAAATATAAAAAATTGAAAGTAGATTTAAATATGAACAATATTTTTAACTATTGAGATTGATCATTTGTAGTTTGTATTGTGAGATACGACCTAAATTTTGTGCTCTTTCGTATTTTATCAAGTAATTTAGTCTATCTCTTAATAATAATAATAATAATACAAGAAACGAAGCTCCTCGCAAATATAGTTGATAGTTGATACTTATAGTGGTTTTTTAATTTTGTTTGATTTGATGATTCGCGTAAGATTTGGCGATTGTGTTGGAGTTGGGTTTCAACGCGTTCTAGAAAACCAGCTGGTTTCTTCGCGAAGAAATAGTTTTTCTAAAAACAAATAATAATATAAAATGCAATAAAATAAAATAAAATAAAATATGCATACACAATCCGGCATACGTATCTCTATGTTGTATATCAAACATCTTCAATGTACAAATTCAGTTACGGTCATGATTTATTTAATCAAATTTCGAAATAAAAATTAATTATATATTATTCTGTCATGATCGAGTGATAGTTAAGATTATCAAATAAAACAATTTTATTAAATAAGACTCGTAACAACGTACGGACTCAATACTAGTCCAGGTTTTATGTCGGTCGCAAAATCATGCTTCACTTGATGTTGCTAGCTTGCAACAAAATAAACATTGAAAGATGAATTGAAAGGTCGATTTCTTTATAGTTGTGTTTTTCCCCCGTGGAATTTCATTTCAAATGAATATTGAACTCGAGCTATAGAGTAATTAAATATTTCTACTAATTCAACAAGTAGTTAAGATAATAAATTATGAAAAATTACGTTTCTTGATAAATAAAGTTGGAGAATTTTAGAAAGTGTTATTTTCAAGTTCCATTAAATTAGTATGCACGTTGACAAACATGTAAACCGAAATTTAATTTACCTAAAAGAACAACACCTATTATTTTACTAACACATTACCATCAATGTACAAAGAAAGAAGTAAACGATTTTGAACTTTCAAGTCATTATCAAATAGATAAAATTGACCCAAGTTTTGTGTAGGTTACAGCTGGTGAAAGGTCATCTTTGCATAGATAAGAAGCAGGGGCGGATCTATTGTATACTATTAGTAATCCTACTCGTACACAACAACTGAAGAAAATAATGTAGATGAAAAATCACCCGCATTAACCAGAGCAACCGTCATGCATCATGCGTCAAGCGTTATGGAGCTTGCGTCAAGCATCATGCGTCTTGTCTCTTGCACTGTCTTGCGTCATGCGTAATGTGTCATGTCTCTTGTCATGATTTCCCAACAATATTTGTTGTCAAAGAATTATGCCCACTTTGCTTGATTGGGGGCTTCATCATTACATTCTCTCTCTTTTTTCAAATCGTCTTCAAATATTTGTACTCTTCATGATACTGTGCTTTTGTAGCTTGCATATTCTCTCTGAATCGACGAGGTTTGTTTTTCGATGCAGCTAACTTAAAAAAAATTCAAATTTTTATCGGGATATTTTTTGTATACATTTTCGACAACATGTTGCATACAATATCGGTGCACTACATCACCATTTGCTTCAGATCATCCATATTGGAGATGTTCGAATATCGCTTTCATTCCCTTGTATCGGTCTGAGATTTCACAGATCTTATTTGGTCTGACCAGTTTTCGACGCAACCAACTCATGAAACAACTCCAATTTTCTAGGTCTTTGTCGTAACCACATGCCATCAATAATCGTCTCTCGTATCGATCGGACAAGAATTCTGTGTCAATATTTAGTACAGGCCGTATGTATTTTATTGCCTTAATGCATGGGCCTCACGCCCAAGCCGCAACACGAAAGTGGCAAACTTCGGGTTGATTAGTGGGCTTCATCAACAGATCATACCTCGTTCCTGAATTAGTGGATTTAATCACGTTCAAATAACGAGGGAGCAAGGCATATGATCCCTCCCAAGAACCAAATATTTTGGTTATTGCTAAATCCGGGCCTCGCGAGAGCTTAGCATAGGATGGATCGGCGCTTGGACATTTTGCTTTGAGTAAATGATAGACATTCTTTGTCATTGTCGTGGCTTTGTTCATTTCCTTCTTGATTTTGCCGACTATTATCTTGGATGTAAGTTGTGCATGGTCAACTCATGTGATTGACTGAATACAAGTGTGTGGGTATGAATGGTTCTTATAGTCCAAGAATTAGCGTCTTTGAGACAGATAGCATATACCTCCAGAAACATCTCTCAATCTTTACATTTCATCACTAATCTCGACTTACTACTGACTTATGTTGTAATCTCTATATTTTCTTTAATGTGGTACTCACTAATGGTCCATTGCAAATGATCTTTCGAATTGTATACATGATATTATTCCAACGGATTATTCGACGAACTTTGTGATTCGGTATACAATTCATTGAAACCCGAAATATCGCTAAACTCTCGAATCGGGTGATGCTTTTATGATCTGCCTTGCATGATCATTCGACGATCCGAGTGATCGTTGGGATTATAATCTGAATCGTCTTCGTCAGATGTGTATCCGTAATCTTCTCCATTTTCTATTCTTCCTCGTTTGGTAATATATTATCGTCGTCTTCATCGTCTTCGTGGCCTTCGGGGATATCAAATATGGACTCATTAAGATCAATAATTGGTGAAGGTCTTTCAAAAGGGCTATGAAGAATCAGGTTAGGGATATTAGGTATCGCATCAGGACTATACATAACTGCATCGGGACTCTGGATTACCATATCTATAATTGGTATGTGGTCTCTAGTTACGATCAGAGGCTCCTCAACGGTTATATTAGCTTCTGATAAAGTGTCATTAAAATTACCAGCATTATCACTTGATACCTAATCATAATTCAACAAATCTCCAATTCATTTCGACTTGTGCCATTTGCAATATCATTCGCCACTCTATATTATCACGCATAGGAATTAGACAAAAGTAATAAGTATGAGGGACAAGAGTGTTATACCGAGCGTTAACATTCAGCGAATGTTGACTCTCAAATATTTTCAGCCGTCGATAACATATTTTTTACATAAGTATCTTCATTTCCTGAAAAAGTAAATTTAGAACCACAATTATACTCGATACATATGATCCGTTGCGTATTTAACCGCCAGAATACATAGAAATTGAAATCATTTTTTTGAGTTAGCTCTGCTAATGCATAATGAGATTCAAAATCACAATTAATTAGTACAAATTATTGTTAAAAATTTTCAAATTATTTATGAAAAAAGCTATGAAATTTAAAAATAATATAATCAAGTAATGAAATTTAAAAAATAATATAATCAAGTAAAGAAATTTAGATACCTGACAAAGATTACAAAATTTTCTTCTCAAAATTCTCTCTTCCTATATGATAACTAAACGCCTCACTCAACTGATTTTTTTCGCTCTGCTCGAACTCTTCATACAGGCCTTCTTTTATAAATATTTTTAGGAAAAAACTTAGGTACACCAAGATGGGTGCTTCCTAGATACTCCACTCAATCTCTACCATTTGATTGGAATCTATGGTGCGAATCTCAATGCAATCAAATGGTAGAGATTGAGTGAAATATCTAGGGAGCACCCATTTTGATGTACCTAAGTTTTTTTTTCCATATTTTTAACAAGTTCGGAATTTAAGAATCCGGACCGTGTCCAGAATCTAAGAGTTCGGACGTGGTCGGGAATCATAGAACTCGAAGGTTTTATTTTCATTATTTATAGAGTATTTGGTCCATTCCGATTTTTTTTTTCTTTTTAATCTTTTTATTATTAAATTTTTCGGCAAATCTTCTCTCAATTCTTGTAGATTCCTACGTTGATAAAATAAATTAAAGAAACCCATTCCGTTTCATAATAACAAATTATTAAAATTGGAAAGACTAAGTAGCAAAGCCCACTATCAAAAAGTAAGCAACAAAAAGGGAAGATAAGTCACCAATTAATCATCCAATGGAATCAGCGGTTGGTGGATGTTTAAATTAGTTGTCCGTAATAATACCGTTGTATTATTTATGCCAACTCGTGATATTATTTGTTAATTCTGTCGCGAGTGTATGATTACGTCTTAATTACTTGCATTAATTAATTTATTGTTCGACCACATACAGTTAACAGTCAAACACCTCAACGCAACGGTCATATGTGCATATGCCATATATCATATATGGGGTCCGAATCTGCTGCTCGTAAATTCTTGCTTGCTTTCCTGCTTGTCTTCGATCCGATCGCTCGATCGCCACGGATGGTTGTGATTTGATTCAGGAAGCAGATGTTTTGACCGTTAGATGAGTTTTGAACGATCCAGATCGAAATAAGCAGGAAAGCAAGCAGAAATTTACGAGCAGGAGATCCGGTTCCATCATATATGATATGTCCCTCTTGTTGCTAAACAGAGTTCAATATTTTGCTCTTGGAATAATGGAGTACGAATTCAGAGAAAGAATATTAGAATAAGAAGAAGAAGAAGAAGAAGAAGAAAATGTGTTCTTGTAAGTGTTACATTTAAGCATGTATTTTATATAAAAGTTCAACTATTTATGCCGGAAAAATAAAAAATATGAAGGAGAAATTAGGAGAAATTTCTATGATATTTCATAGAACTCCTTTTCGTTCTTTAAGATCGGTAAAAAGTGAGGCATGATTCGGAGAATCGTTGCTGATAATCATAGAGATAACAATGGTTATAAAGTTTGTAATTGCGTTATTCGTTTTATTTGAGTCAAGGTTCTTCTTGATAATGTCAAATATATTGTTTTTTCTAAATATTCCTCGAGATATACACCAATGCCATTAAATAGCCATGTGCCTATTATAAGGTTAATTTATGGGAGCATTTTAATTTTTTGAAATTGTAAAATTAATTCTTTTTGCCATATCAATAATCTAATTTTTTTCACAATAATTCAGAATGTTTTCATCATTGTATTTTTAATTTTGCTAACACGTAGAAAATTAAATTTCAATATTAGCAAATACAGTGTTTTTTTTTTTTTACTACAAAAGCACTAGTAAGAGCTAATGTTGCATTTAATTGAACTTTTTTTTGTTAGACTAAAAATGCTCCACATCTCTATAATTAAAATTGCAAGTGTTGCATAATTAGCAGCTTCAAATTCAATTTTTTGTAAGTGGATTCTATATATACATTTAGTTATTGACTTTCTCTAATTCATTTAAGGGGGCCATTTTAGAAGTTTTTGTTGTGTGTACATGAGCACATTTCTTTAAGGAAAAACCTATGGTTCTCCAGACGCTGTTCCAATCAATGCTTTAATAAAAGAGGTCTTTTAAAGTCAAAGCGCGGAGTTTGCATGAGACTCGCGCGTCAATAACAGTAGAGGAAATGGAGGAGCAGAACATGAAGCATTGTATCAACGTCCTTCTTTTAATATTTACTGAGATATATGAAATAGTAGCTGCCTTGTTTAGTAGACAATATTAAGCATGTTGGAAGGTACTATATATGCTAATTAATATGCAAGTGGTACAACGAACAAACATATAACGGCTAATTATCCATGTGATGTTCTGATTTCTTGCGAGCATTTTTTTTTTCAATTTTGTTTTGCAGAAACACATAATGGTCAACTGTAATTTCTTTTTCTTTTTTTTCTTGGAAGACCGTGATGGTCAACGCAAAAAGGCATGAATCAAGGCCACTAATGAATAATGATGAATTTATTTGATAAAGCAAAAAGTGGTGCAATTAATTTGCATCCCATTCCCATCATGAACTAAACTAATTTAGTGTTAAATTCTTTTGCAAAAACAAAAACAAAAACAAAATTGAAATACGAGACAGCTAGCATCTGTTGTAGTTTGGTACATGTTAGTTGGTGGGTCCCATCAGAAAGCCACCAAGGAGGCAAGGAGACCATTTCCAGCTTGTACGGTATCCGTGGATTTTGTATTATACATTTTTTGCACTCAACTCATAATTCATGGGAATCGTATCGGCTGCTTCTATTTAGCAAGAGCAGAATTCTGTTTTTCTGATTTTGATCGTTAAATTTGTAGTTCTAAAATTTATAAAATATACAGCTTTTTTATTTTCATCTGTGAACGATCCGATCAATATTAAGCGATCGAGATAGAAGAGAGCATGATCCTGCTCTTATCAAAAAGAGCAACAGATACGGATCCTAATTCATGACCTCTTTTAACAATACAATTATACAAATCGAGATATTAGAAATATAGAAGTTTATGGTAATATGTGCGTGACATACTATTTTATTTTATGTAATTTTTGACAATAGGATCGTTGTCAAAATTTGTATCAAAATTAAAAAAGCTACTTTAACTCTTTTTCTCCTCTTTCGATCATGTTGCTCTGTTCGATTCTGTTTTTTTTTTTCTATTTTGATATGAATCTTAACAACGATCTAATGATAAGAAATTGTATAAAATAAAAAATGTGTACATATGTATCTTACCGCCTTACTCAGATAACCACATTTGTATTTTACATTTGCACTCAAAGTCACAAGTTATGAACCTTTATTAATTACAATACAAATCAAATATTATAACATATAGAAGTAGAGACCGACATGGACATACAAAAGAAACAGGCTTTGTGTTCTAAGGAGCAAGGATTCCGATAAATTAGACCAAACTTTTGATAAGAGTAAACCTTCCCATGGTCCCGGCATGCCAAATTTGTAATCCTTCTATTATGGGTAAGTCCAATCCGACTAATCCGATCGATCCGATCAATTCAATTCGAAAAATGCGGATTTCGATTTTTAATGATCGGTTACGATTTTTATTTTGTCGAACCCGACATCTAATATATGAATACGGATTGTAGAATAAAACGTGAGTGAAATCCGACCCGACCTTTTATAGTTAATTAGACAATTATGTTGCTAGTAATAAAGTTTTTTATTCGATTTTCATCAGAAATTTACATGTATATTTTTTTATCAAACTTCTTAATTTTAATTTTTAGTACGAACTGACGCCAATGTGTTATTTAAATTATTTTCAATTGTTATTTTTACTTTTGTATCATTAAAAAATTGTGTGAAATATTAAAGTTTGTGAAACTCGCAAAACCCGACCGTCTAAATAAAATATGAATTGGATGGTTTTTGTTTTTAGTTGGTTGGTTACGAGTTGAAAACACTACAACTCGAATGACATCTAATAAGTTAGAAATCTATACGAAATCCGACCAACCCGACCCATTTACACCCCTACCTTCTATTTATTTTTAGTTTGTTAGACAAATCAAAATATTAGCATAGGAGTTAAGGGCGACGTAACAGACATTTAAGACAAAACAGGGTTTGTGTTGTATAAGTCGATATATTTGGCACCAAATCTGCTGCTCGTCTAATTCATGCTTGTTTTGATCGTCTCTTGATCTGGACGGTTCAAACTTCATCGATCTGACGATTTTTTTTAAAATTAAATTACAGTTATTCATGACGGTCGATCGATTTGTGACAGTCGGATCGAGGCAAACAAGACCTGCTCGCTGGCGAGACGAACAACAGATTCGAAGCCAATATATTTAAAAAGAGATAATTCACCTCACGTGTATATCACTTAACATTTAACAATCAATTCCATTCAATAGATAAGTTATTTTTTGTAATTGTTGTCATAATAATTTTTTATTTACAATTTTATTTTAGTAATGATTATTTTAATTGTTCAAAAAAGTTATTTGTTGAATGAAATTACTTATATGGTAAACAAGTATCAGATAGACATTTGATAGATGGTGTGTGAGTGGATTTTTATCTTTTCCCTTAAGTAGATTCTCATCTAAGATGCCAATGTGCACCATCAAGGAAGCTACAACCTACCTCCTTTGTTAAAGGAAAATATTTTGTGGATTCCTTCATCTATACTTGATCGGTATGCATGTTAGACGAATTATTATGCATGTTATACGAGTCATTGTGTATATTATTTTTCATGTTATTTTTGTACTGAAGAAACATATGAATTTTAGACATACATAACAACTCGTCTAACATTCATATCAACTCTTCTAACATGCATAACAATTTGTCTAACATGCATAACAATGAGTCAATAAGTATCAATGAAGGTGTCTATATTTATTTAATTAATTTAACATGCATAGCAACTCGTCTAACATGCATAATTATTTTTTAGTACAAAATAACATACATAACAACTCATTTAACATGCATAATAATTCGTCTAACATGCATAATTATTTTTTAGTACAAAATAACATACATAACAACTCGTCTAATATGCATAATAATTCGTCTAACACACATAACATGAACATATCGACAGAGATATCGACGAAAAAAATAAGTAAATCAGCTCACTTTGTTAAAAGTAATTAAATATTTAGTTAGACTAGGTAAAGATCTCAACAACCTATTAAGTCCTTCAAGGCTATAAATTCTTTGGCAAAAATATCTTTTCTTATCAAATCCCTGGAAAGTGGAGGAATTGGATAGGATTCGAACCAAATCCCGAATCCAGTTAAGTGGGTCTGCTTATATCACATCAAAGAACCAAGTTGATACGATGATCTAATAATTGGGTCACACCTATGTAATATATATTGAATAGCAAATAAGTAAGAATTAACTTTGACAAGCATATATATATTATAGGAGTGTAAACGGATCGTGTTGGTCGGTTTTCATATAGTCTGTCAATTTAAAAAATTTCAATATATCACGCTACATTTTTTAGATAATTATATAATGATAATATTTTTATATAAAATAATTTATTTAAAAAATAACATAACACTGTCGGATCGACTTTTCACAATACTTTTATTCACAAATTTCGTAACCAAATTATAATTGCCGGGTTTACAAAAATTCAATTCATAAGCTAGTAGACTTGCAAGTATTTTTGGGTGTGAGATTTCTCACTGGCCAATGAATTACCTGGGAATCCCTATCCACTGGAAGAAATCCAGATACAAAGACTGAGAAATTGTTATAGAGAGATTTTAGAAAAGGCTAGATGGGTGGAAAGGGGCATATCTCTCTATGGGGGGCAAAATGGTACTGATAAATAGTGTCCTAACATCTCTTCCTATCTACTTCATGAGCTACCATTTAATGCCTTCCAGGGTCAGGCATAAGCTTGAGCAAATTAGAAATACCTTCTTTTGGAATTCTGGAATCAAAAGAAAAATGCATTTATGTAATTGGGATTCTATTTGCTGTAACAAAGATCAAGGGGGATGGGGGTTTTGAACCTTAGAGACTTAAATATTTCACTAATTTGTAAATGGGTATGGAGGCTAAAAGACCCATCCTGCACTGGCTGGTGGAAGTCACTACTTATTGCAAAATACTCTAAATCACGTAATAAGAAAAATTGGTCCCCTTTCTGGTGTGCCTTGAAGAAGTATGAACAGGTGGTTGATATCAATAAGCATGTATTGATTGGGGATGGAAAAAATACTTCATTTTGGAAGGATGCTTGATGTGGTGATCTCCCATTATACATTTCTTTTTATTCACTTTTCCATATTTGTACAAACACTGAGATCACAGTGGCTGAGGTTGCAAAGGGTGGCTTGGGCACGCTTTCATTCAGGAGAGTTGTCAGAAATTCAAAGGGTACTGCTCAGTAACATGCAAAACGAGGTGCTGAAATTCCCATTGCAAGCCAGACAAGATCAAATTACATGGCAGCAATCATTGAAAAAAACTATCAGAGCAAAAGACTTTTATACTTGGCTTGGTGATCAAGGCCTAGCCCAATCACCCCTTACTCATATTTGGAAACTGAAAATTCCATTGAAAATTCAAATATTCCTGTGGCTGTTGAGCAAAAGAAAATTATTAGTCACGCTTTCATTCAGGAGAGTTGTCAGAAATTCAAAGGGCACTGCTCAGTAACATGCAAAAAGAGGTGCTGAAATTCCCATTGCAAGCCAGACAAGATCAAATTGCATGGCAGCAATCATTGAAAAAAACTATCAGAGCAAAAGACTTTTATACTTGGCTTGGTGATCAAGGCCTAGCCCAATCACCCCTTACTCATATTTGGAAACTGAAAATTCCATTGAAAATTCAAATATTCCTGTGGCTGTTGAGCAAAAGAAAATTATTAGTCAGAGCTAGATTGTATGATAGAGGTGTAGCCTGTGAAATCCAGTGTGTGTACTGTGACTTGGATGAAACCTTAGATCATCTCTTTTTTCAATGTCCTCATGTGAGGCAGGTATGGGGGATAGTACTCCAGACCCTAATATCAGGAGAATACCAAATAATATTGAAGAATTGTATGTAATTACCATGAAGTTGGATTCCCTAGAAAAAACTAAATCTCAATTGATCAGTAGTGATGTTATGTGGATGTGTTGGCTACAAAGAAATTCCTGCTGCTTTGAGAGATCAAAACCAATATCCTTAACTGCATATCTGGTTAAAAATTAAAGCTTTGTTATTGTATTGGACAGGTATGTGGTCCCCGGGGTGCAGGGAAACTATGAAAGCATGGCTGAAGGAACTAGACAAGGCAAGGGGGATGCTGGTAGATGACTGGTTGAGGATGAGAGTAGTTAAAGATGCTGATGAGAGGGTTTTACCAGTCTGTTCATGATAGAGCTGATTATCACTATGTTGTGGTTGTTGAAATGCAGCCTTTGCTATCTAGTTTCTTGTCAAACCTATCAGTTGTTGGATGTAATAAATGGATTAATTGAAGCTATTTTGGGTTTTATGGATTTTAAAGTAAGATAGAACTGGTGCATTGGTGCCTGGCAATAATGGTACCAATGCAATTGTGGTTTTTGATGTGGTGTGTAGGGCTCAGGGTAGACTACTACAAATGAGTCTCTGTAAAAACATTCTTCGTTTATTTTAGTAAATGAAGAGGTGGGTAAAACCCACTTATTTCAAAAAAAAAATCAATTCATATCCAACTCAACTAAAATTCTAAATCCTTATCTTTTTAGATCGCATAGATCGGATCGGTTGAATCGGTCATAATGTGAGTTTACTTATATCTCTAATATAATCGATGGAGGAATGAAACCAATACTACAGAATTGACCTATTATAGCGGGCTAAAACACGCTATTATAGCGGA
Organism: Eleocharis quinqueflora; assembly: GCA_964058865.1. Lineage (NCBI taxonomy): Eukaryota > Viridiplantae > Streptophyta > Magnoliopsida > Poales > Cyperaceae > Eleocharis > Eleocharis quinqueflora. The sequence continues at coordinate 34,049 of CAXKVX010002797.1, read as the reverse complement.
TCAGAGGGCGACTGTTAAAGGGGCTGTTAAAAGTTGGTAAAATTCGCTATAACAAACTCTCTATTATAACAGACTTTAACCTACAACCGCTATAACAGACATCCTATAATAGCGGACTTTGAGCAAAATCCGCTATTACAGAAACCTATTATAGCCATCTTTGAGCAAAATTCGCTATAACGGAAATCTATTATAGCAGACCTCACTAAAAGCCCACTATAAAATATTTTGTAAATTTTAAAAAATATTGTTGCTAGTTTTTTCATTTATTACGAAATTGACTGATTTGATAGGCATTTTTCCACAAATATCCATTCGTAATATATAATCAAGAGAAAATTAGACTATTTGCAAATATATCATGTTGCTGATTTTGAACAGCCTAATTTTAATTTTACAATAATAATTGAACGAGTTGTGAAAAAACTTTTCTTTACAATAATACTTAAAACTCATATATATATATATATATATATATATATATATATATATACAGACATACTTAAAACACAATAATATTTGTAAGACGAAAGCAGAATAAGGGAAGATTTCTGTGTGAAGAATGAAGAATGAGGGAATATTTTAGTGAATGAAGAACGATGGAGAGTTAATAATTATATAGAGAAGGAAAATTTTTGGGAAGAAAATCTGTCTTAATCTGTGGGACTCTGTAAAATTTTGGAGCGTTGGATTGACATGAATCAACGGTTGGATTGAAACTATATTGCGATTCGTGGGACTGTGATTTCACTACACCAAAAATCTCATTTAGTGCTGCCTAATTATCATCGGATTATAGTGACAAACAGTGATAAAGGTATTAATCTCGGTTTTTAATAAAAATCGACGACAAAAGGAACTTTTATCACCGGTTTTTTTTAACAATCGGTGATAAAAATTTGAATTTCGCTACGCCAACTCATTTTTTTTGTCTCTCCCTCCTCTCTATATCCCATATCTCTCTATATATACCTCTCTATCTTTTCTCTATCTCTTATATCTCCCATATCTCCCTATACTATATTCTTTCTCAATTCCATATTCACCATTGTTGTTCTTGTTCTTCTTAGTTACTATCTCCTTCGCCATTTTTATTCTCTCAATATCAGATACAAACGGCACCGACTCTTCTCTTCTCTCTATTCTTGTTCTATTTTACTTATTGATTTTTGTTTTATTTTTTGTTGTCTTTTATTTATTTTTTTCTATTCTTGTTCTATTTCTTCTTTTATTTATTTATTTCTTATTTTTTCTGTTTTCTTACTTTACTTTTTTCTATTTGTCTTCTATTTTCTTGTTATTTTTTTATTTATTACTTCTAATATTCTATTTCTAATTTTTAAATTACATTTCGAAATTTAAATTTAAATTTGAAATTTGAAATTTGAAATCTGAAATCTGAAATCTGAATTAATTACGATTTGATAGTTGTACGTTCTGCAACCAGCTGTCAGGTTGCAGAACGTACAACTTTTTTTTACTTTTTATTGACTTTTATCACCTGTTTTTACTAACAACCAGTGATAAAAATCACTTTTATCACCGGTTGCTAATACTTTTAGTACCCCGCTCTTCAATGTCGGATCAAAAAATCGATAATAAATGCAAAAAAACTAGGAATAAAGGGGATTTTTGGTGTAGTGTTTATAGCGGACTCCACGTTCAATCCTCTATAATAAAAAAACTCTATTATAGCGGCCTTTACGTTCGATCTGCTATAAAATTCTATTATAAAGGATCCTTGATGCCATCCGCTATAAAAGAGCAGTCTCTTATAGCGGATTCTTGATGCCATCCGCTATAAAAACTCTATTATAGCGGATCCTTGATGTCATATGCTATAATAAATACGTTTTTATAGCGGATTGACACTGTGGTCCGGTTCAAAAATGTTTAATAGCGGTATTTTTGTATCTTTGCTGTTAAATGGAGGTTGTAATAGCTCCTTTCTGTAGTAGTGAACTTTTAGTTCCAAAAGTTAATTAACTCAATTTCCTTTTCATGAAAAAAGCAATCACATGATTTATTAAATTTTAAATATCAGTTCATAATATTACAAGGGTAAATGGGGTGGATATAATTACCCATTACATTATCCGTATTCAGAAATTATTCATAAACATGTTACTCGTATTAAAACAAATTGTATTAGTATTCATATCCGTAAAAATTGTATGGATATGAATATGAATTCGATTTGAATTGTAAAACTAAAGTGGATATTCAAATTATCCGAATTTGAAAAAATAATAGATGACATAAGGATTTCATTTGAGACAACATTAATTAAAATTTTAAATCTTTATTTGTTTGTTCGAATTTCTAATATATTACGAACATTTGCTACTATATTTATTTTTTGTCAATTTTTTTATTTATTATTTTAAAATACTTACTTCTAATAAATTCGTATATTTGTTGATAATATATGCTAAATTTCATTTCCTACCCGTGTAACCTTGTATGTATCTGATTTTTTGCTCAGTGTTTGTATTCATTTAATGTGTAAATGGTTTTTTAAATTTTACCATCTGTCTAATATTTATATTCATATCTACTTGCCAAATTGTGGATAAAAATATAGTTTCAGCAGTATTTATATGAATCTTCTCCGTTTACACCTTTAATAAGATACCCAGCTAGCTAAAAGAAAATTATTGGTATATCTTTCAGATAATATTGATAATTATTTGATATTATTTTATTTATTTATTAATAATCATTAACTTCAAATAATTGAAAATTCAAATTACTTGATTAAAAATAAAAATACATCAAATATTCAAATTTCATTCATTTTGTAAAATATGATTCTATCACAAACAGATCTGAAGTTGATTATATCAATATATTATGGGGTTTCATCCAAAAACAGAAAGAAGACCAAGAAGTACCAGTCTTCATGGCTTATAAAGAAGATGGTCTTCCTTGATTTAATATGATTACTACAATGGTTTCAATTAATTAATAATTCTAGTATAACACAAAAAAGCCCCAAATGTAGGAAATATTATGTTGACGTTGTCCACACCAAAACCCTTAGCATGTAGCTATCCAGTATGGTTTGGTTGTTACTTCTTCATTACACGAAGCAAATATTATAATTTGTTTAACAAAAGGAATTTGCCAAAGTAGGTAAAGGAATGACTGCTAGGAGCATATTATTCGTCTATATCTATTTAACCCTCCTGTAATTACGTACCATAAAAATATTAAAAAATAGAAAGGTGGAAATTAAATAATAAAAGGGAGCTGATGCATAGATATCATATTTGATACCGACTATTGATACCGATTTTATTATGCACATTTAGTTGAGTTATCGTGCATATTATTTGAGTTATTATACATGCTATTTTTTGTAATAAAATAGTTATACATGTTATCGATTTTATTATGCATCTTTAGTTGAGTTATCGTGCACCTTATTTGAGTTATTATGCATGTTATTTTTTGTAATGAAATAGTTATACATGTTATTTTTTGTACTGAAATAGTTATGATATAACATGCATAATAAAATTGACATCAATAGTTAATATCAAATGTGTATCTACGAAACATTAACCATAATTAAAAAGATTGAAAATAGCAAATCGCACAAGTCATTTTTACTAAGCTAGGAAAGATTGGCTATCTAATCTAATTAGGCAGGCACGAGTCATGAGTCGCTTTCATTTTCTAAGACGCACTAACCCACTTGAGATGCCATTATTACACATTTTTTTCTCCCTTGCGTGGCTCTTAATAATAATACTTATCCTTCTCTGCTATAATGATAGCTCATCGCACGATCGTCAAATAGAAGGTTATCATTACAGGAGCACAGTATACTATTGTGCAAATTAAGACTAAAGAGCATTTTATACATCGGCGGATCTTAATGGGGGACCAAACGGAGCCATGGCTCCATCTCAAATCAGAGTTGTAAAATTTATAGTGATTATGAGTTAATTTTTAATTGGCCCCAAAAAATAGCTCCTTCTGATCTCTCACCAGTTCTTTTAAATCACACAATCACCTCATTCGTAAAAGAAAATCATTCTTTTTTTTATTATAAAGAATGTAATGAGATATCTATATATATGGACAGATTCAGAATTTATGCCAGCGTGGGACGATAATCAGATTGTAAAAGTTTTCGGATAAAATTCATTAACTAATCGGTACTAAAAAAAAAAAAAATTTTGAACATGTATCCTTAAAAAAATATTAAAAAAACAAATAAAAATAATAAATATTAGATAATCAAATCTTTGAAGGAAATTATCCTCACTTTACATATTAAAAACAAAACAAAAACTCAAAATAATAGATAATCAAGTCGATGAAAAATGACTAGACAGTTTTTCTTTACGAGATTTTATATTTTGAAACATTTGCACAACTCTTTTCTTGTCCACACTAATAAATAAATCTCTCTCAATGAAAATAATCAAACAATCATTCATCCATTTATCTTTCATGCTACTTCTTAATTTGAGTTTCACCAAATTCATTGCTGAAAATACCGATCAACACTAGCCGTAGCCACCGACAATATCAGGCTCAATTTCATCAACTTGTAAACCAATGGATAAACATTATGCTTATTAGTTTCCACCATTTTTTGAGAAAGTTCAACCAAGTTATTTATCTCAAAAAAATATCTATCATCTTACACATTCATATAATTGTTTTTTCAATTGACTGCCAAGGATAGGAAGCTTGAATTTATTGGAATCAGAGTGATAAAATTGAGCTAATTGAAGCAACCTGTCATTGTTAAAATAGGAAAAATGATAATTAAGATCCAAACACGACATACAAATCAAAGTTTACTATTGATTTTCGTGAATCCATCATTAAGTTGTCTCAATTATATATTAATAACTGTGTAGAACAAATTATTACATGTATGTAATTTGAACTAATTGAAAAACCTTACAACTAACAGCTCAAAGTTGCATGGGCTAACACTCTGGCAGCAGATAGGATGGACCAACGGAGTAGATGGGCATGGTAGAGGGATTGTCGGACTGGAGGGCGAAAGCGGAACCAGAATGGAGAGATAGATCAACATCGCTGACTCGCTGCTATTGCAGCCTAGAGCAGACGGGAATAATCCTAACTTGTTTTTTTGTCGAATTCAAATGGAAGCAACAGTTTAGAATGGGGAACGAGGGAAGCTTGGTTTTTTTTGGATTCTGAATCGCGAGTGACAGAGGGAGTCAGGGAAAGAGTTTCGGTGTGAGAGAGGGAGTCAGTATCAGAGAGAGTAAGCCCAAACCCAATAACTCTACTAGCCTAAATTTGATAAATTTTTTCTGTTAATTTTAATAAGTCCAATTGTCAAGCCCAGCGGTTAGGGTGAGGCAAATTGCTAGTCCAAGGTGAGGCAAAACTTCCAACTCAGTACTATTATTATGGTAATTCAAAATCCAGGGTGAGGCGACATGCCCACCCTGACACTATTTAAATATGCCCCTACTTATATACATATATAACATAGATATTTAAAGTCTTCTATGATCCCTAAAACATTAAAAATCACCTCAACATAAAGCTCTGATATTGTATTCAAATGACCCCTCTTTCAACCAACCGAAGGTCAACCACTGGACATATATGCGATCTTTCCTAACTAAGATTCAATACAACATCACATCTAGGGGTGTCAACACAAGTATTTTTTGCATTAACCGTTCTGTTTCAGACAAAATGGTTAAACAATATATTTAATGGCATTGGTGTATATCTCGAGGAATATTTAGAAAAACAAAGAAAGAAGGACATAGAAAATAAGAAAGAGAAATAAAGAGTCAGTAAGCAAACAAATAATTCAAAGGTATGTATTGTAATTTATTTATTTTCTAACTTGATTTATTTTTTCTAGTTTTGTATTTGTATTTATTCTTTGTTCGATTTGCATGCATGCATGTTTTACTGAACTTTTCACTGCCTGATCTAGTGTCTGATTCTTTGACATGGCTGAGTCAGACAAAGTTGATGCAGAAGGTTTAATTTGTGAGTCTATTTTGTCTTCAGATGAGTATGTTTTTCTATCTATTGCAGAGAAATTACTTGCTTGTATACTGGCACAATATCGAATTGCTTGCTTGCATACTAGCACTAGTAAATTGCTTGCTTGATTGTTAAAATGCTTGATTACATACTGGCACAATATTGAATTGTTTGTCTTGCTTGGTTGCATATTGGCACTTCTCTATCTTGTTTGCACATTTGCACTTGTTTACTTGCTTACTGGCAATTGTTTGATAGAATTGCAAGCTTAATTGCCAAATTGTTTGATAGAATTGTAAGCTTATTATCTAACACAATATTGAATTGTTTGTCTTGCTTGCTTATTATATGGCTTGCTTGCTTGCTAGCTTACTGTCACTTGTCTGTCTTGTTTGCACAATTGTACTTGTTTGTTTGCTTGCAATTGTTTGATAGAATTGTAAGTTTCATTGTTAAATTCTTTTATAAAATTGTAAGCTTATTATCTAGCACAATATTGATTTTTTGCATATTGGCACAATATTGAATTGTTTGACTTGCTTGCTTGGTTGCATATTGGCACTTGTTTGTCTTGTTTGCACAGTTGTACTTGTATTGTTAAATTGTTTGATAGAATTGCAAGCTTAATATCTGGCACAATGTTGAATTGTTTGCCTTGCTTGCTTATTATCTAGCTTGCTTGATTGTTTGCATGAATTGTTATAGCATGGGTAGATCCAAATTTTACCAATGAGGAAATTCAAAGAATTGAAATTAATGGTAACACTCAAGATCCTGGCGCAACTGCAACTACACATGAAGGCCCCACCAGAAAGAGAAAACAGAGAGAAACTATGACCAGGGATGAAGCCACATTATGGAAGGGGGTGGGCAATTGCCAACCCTGCCACCAAAAATTTTAAAAATGTACTTCTAAACTCATGCATTTTTGTAGAAAATATACAAAAACATGCATGTATTGAGAAATAATTACAAAATTATGCCTCACCTTGGAACGTTTTTTTTTCAAAATTGCCCATCCCTACTAAAATCTCTGGCTTTGTCCCTAATATGACCGCTAAGGTATGTGACCATTTCATAAGGGGTCCACTAAAACATGATGGTTTCTATGATGTTAATTGCAAATATTGTGGGCATATTTATCTGAGGGGAAATTCAAAGAGCACAAGCCCATTGAAGCATCATTGAACCAAATGTTGCAAGAAAAGGGCATCCCTCAAGCATAAACCTGATGCAATGCAGAAGTTGTTGCAGGCTGACATGACAGTAGGTAAAATTACTACCACAGATTTGAGCTTTAATACCGGTTAAAAAAGTCTTTAATAGCGGTTGTACATGGAGTGTTAAAGGAAAGGCTGCTAAATGTATATAACATTTATTATTAAAGGCAAATGCTTTAATACTTGTTGTTACTAACAACCTGATATAAAAGGTACACATTTATAGCGGTTCCTGCCAAACAACAACTATAAAAAAGGTACACAACTATAAATATGCCCACAATATTTGCAAATAATATCATAGAAACCATCAGGTTTTAATGGACCTTTTATGAAATGCTCTCACACCTTAGAGATTATAGTTAGGGACAAAGCCGTAGATTTGAGTAGGGATGGGCAATTTTGAAAAAAAAAGTTCTAGGGTGAGGCAAAAATTTGTAATTATTTCTTAATACATGTATGTTTTTGTAAATTTTCTTAAAAATGCATGAATTTAGAAGTACAATTTTTTAATTTTTTTTGTGGCAGGGTTGGCAATTGCTCACCCCTGCCACAATGTGTCTTCGTCCCTGATCATAGTTTCTCTTTGTTTTCTCTTTCTGGCGGGAATTTCAGGCTCAGTTGCAATTGCACTAGAGTCTTGAGTGTTACCATCAATTTCAATTTTTAAAATTTTTTCATGGATAAAATTTGAATCTACCCACATGCTATAACAATTCATGCAAGCCAAATAATAAGCAAGCAAGGCAAACAATTCAATATTGTGCCAAATATTAAGCTTGTAATTCTATCAAACAATTTAACAATACAAGTGCAACTGTGCAAATAAGGCAGACAAGTGCCAATATGCAACCAAACAAGCAAGGTAAACAATTGAGTATTTTTTTATGTCGAATGTTGTCAGATTCAATTTTGAATCGCTCATTTCTCCGGTCACAAATCAGACTTAATGCGATTGAAGTAAATTAAGATATTTACAACTCGATGGCTTGAGATGATAAAAAAAAAACTAATTACAGTACCGACGAGCATAGTCCAAGCTACAAAAAATTACTTAAATATAACTCAACTCATGAATTAAATTATTAATATTTTTATTAATAAAAAAATTCAAGCACCTCATTTTTTTTAAAAGATTTTCGTGCTTTTGGCTTTTTCAAAAGAACGAAACTCACAACTCCGTGCTTTTCTATTTTTCGAACTTTCACCACGATCTTTCTTGTTATTTATAATTTATTTATTATATTTTTAAAATTAAAAAATAAATTATAATTGACAGCTTCTATCAAGATTTAATAAAAAAGAGAGAAAAAAACTTTAATCTTTGGTGCTTGATGTGATATTCCTTCTTATGATTATGATGTGTCTATTTTTCATACACCGGTGATAGAGAATCGTCCCTGTCTAGCAAGTGGGCTCAAAATTACAGAAACACCGGGTGTACATACACCAATCATTACCATGGAAAAAAGCACCTGCCAGTGATTGTCTCCTGTTGTGGAGTACCGGTCGTATGTCCATTCATTCATTGATTGTCTTGCTGCTTGATTTCCTTTTCTAAACTAAAATTAAGATTCATTAAATGAAAATTAGTTTAACATTTGCAACATATAAACTCTTATATTAGTAGGTTATTTGATTAAAACCCGTAAATAAAAAAACCAAGTACTTTTGTACTAAGAACACATTGAAAATCAAGTTTTTAAATTATAATATACTTGTGATGTTTTTACATTATCACTCCTGTATAAAAAAATCTATGATAGTGATTGTGATGTATAAAATGATAAAAATCTAAATTATGCTACTGAGATTGAAATGCAAAGTCGAAAACTCAAAATCTGTCGCCAACCTTTTTCTTAGAAAAAATTAATAATAGCAAATTTAATTCATTATTTACGCACTGTATATATTTAACTAATTGTATGAGTTACCAGCACATTTACCAATTCTATATATTTCTGAGTTTCAGAATGAAATAAAAACATATGGGTAAGGCCCACTTTTTTCTTAGAAAAAGTAACAATAGAAAAATTCAATTTATTATTTATACACTATATATATTTACCAAATTTAAGAGTTACCAGCACATCTACCAATTTTGTATATTTTCAAATATAAAAAAATTTGTATATTCCTTAAAGCTACACAATAAAGGAAAGATACATGCAGGAAAAGTTGCAAACATAAAAAGTGAGTGGTGACAACTGTGGATTCATATAATATAGCAGATATACGGATGAAACGGGGTTGGACGGAGGAATGTGCAACGCAAGGTGTACAAGCGAAATACAATACGGAATGGAATCTGGTGCTGCGGGACGGTGTAGCGCAGCATGTGAACCGTTCGATTTTCACTGATTGCATCAAAATTCGTGCCAAAGTATAAAGATGTTCTGATTTTCATCTCTGACGATCGATCCGAATCGTCCATTTGCTGTAGCGCGCTATAGCACTACAGCAGATCCGGGTCCTACAAATACACGGAGAGGTAACTGACAAACCAGCGTGGTTGCTATAAATAAGAGGCCAGCCTGATGGTTTTATCCTTGATCTGAAATAGTTCCTTCAGTTCCCCACTGAAATATTTTCTTTTCTCTAGTGTCGCATCTATTCTACCCAGTGAAAAATAATAAGAGGCAGTGCGTGCGCGCGGTGTGTAGGAACGAAAAAAGCAACTGAAAAAGAGGGAGAAAGCATCTCTTCCCCCTCTTTCTCTTTCTCTTTCTCTTTCTCTTTCTCTCGAGCCCCTTTTGCGCCGTCCTGGTGCCCACATTTCCCACTAAAGAGCGCTGTAGCTTGTACGCAATAGCACAGTCTACTCTCTCTCTCTCTCTCACAACGTCTCTTGCTCCGATCGACTGTCGACATCACTCCTTTTTTTATCTCGAGACGCTTTGCGCCGCATTGGAAATTAAGATTTGAGACGAGAAAGTGAGAATCTCTAATCCGGTGCCTACGGGCTTTTACTCTCAAAAAAAAAGAATCTCTAATCCGGCGCATTTATTTTCGTGACTACAGAGTTTCACATCGTCAGAAAGGTGCCAGAGGATACAGGTGGAATTTAATTTACTGTTTTCCTTCATTTTGCAGAGAATTTTAATTAATGTATATATATTTATCTTCGATTTGTCTTTTTTGTTGCTTATTTATTTAGTATTAGACTATTAGTGCGCTCTAGTGCTTCCATTCACTTTGTGTATGACATAATTAGAGTATTCTTTCTCCGCTATTTCCGCTCGAAGAAAGGTACATCATACATCGCATTGTGTATCCTGCCTCGGAAGCTATGTATTTTAATAAAATAAAATCTCGAGGAGTAAATGACTATATATTCGGTTGTACACAGTACACTACCAATTGGTACGTATTTATTACACTTTGATTGGCAGACCGATTTAAACAGCGGGTCCGCTCTATTATATAATTTATATGATTCATCTGTTAGATCGAAAATAGACGGTTCAGGATCGAACTGATAATAGAGAAAACAAGGAAAAGAAAAACAGCTGATTTCATTCCTTCGATCGGTACCTTTCAAACTCCATCTTCCTTTCTTTATGTAGTAATGCCTGTAGCCTAACTCCCATATTCTTTTGTTTTCTCCTTTTGTTTAAAATTGTTTCCCTTTTTTCGCTTTCTTTATCCTGTTCTCTTCAAAATCTGTTTCTGTTAATAGAAAGGTTGGCTTTCGATTTCACTAGATGTCATTTCCTCTCATGAGTTGTTGGGAGCATGTACGAATTCATTTCCCTTTCTATATCGTTTTCACATGTTGATATGTCTTTATTTGCCTTGCCACACAGATTGAGACTGACACTAGGAAGGGATTGGGAATATAGTGGTGCTTAGCCAGAGGAAAACAATTTCTCAATAGCAGAAAGAAGATGCCGCCACAAGAGCAAGCTGAGGAAGCCATTGTTGTCTCCGGCAATGAAATGGAGATTGATAGAAGTAACAAGGATGAAGAGCGAGGGGGCGAGGAAGAACATGGTGTCGGCCTGAAGAGTTTCCTCTGGCATGGTGGATCTGTCTGGGATGCCTGGTTCAGTTGTGCTTCCAACCAGGTAGCAAACTTTTCCTCCTCCTATTTGTCCTCTCTGTGCTGACAAGTGGAAAATTTTCCTGGATCATAAGTTCTGATTGAGTTGCATGTCTGTAAATAATTAAAAATAGGTGGCACAAGTGCTGTTGACACTGCCATACTCCTTCTCACAGATGGGGATGCTGTCGGGAGTGATCCTGCAGCTGTTTTACGGGTTCATGGGCAGTTGGACTGCTTATCTGATCAGTGTTCTTTACATTGAGTATCGATCCCGTAAAGAGAAGGAGGGAGTCAGTTTCAAGAATCATGTTATCCAGGTACTCAATCAATCAAAGCCCTTCTCCTTTCCTCTTTAAGTTCCTTCCATTCTCCTCCATTTTCTCACACACTTACCCTTTTCTTTCTTTTACTCCTGGAGGCCGTCATGGATGATGATTCTGGCCTCCAGGAATTTATGGTGTATTTGTAAAATTACAAATGTACCCTTGTTCTCTTTGTTTGACTCTGTTTTATATGTGAACAGTGGTTTGAGGTCCTGGATGGTCTTCTGGGTCCCTATTGGAAGGCAGTGGGTCTTGCCTTCAACTGCACCTTCCTTCTCTTCGGTTCTGTTATTCAGTTGATTGGTTGTGCTAGGTGCTGCATTTCGATCCTTAGTTTATTTTAATGCATTGTATGTGAGATTGAATCCGGTGTGAGTTGATTAGTCGTTAACATGTTATCTTCTTGAATGATTTTTTTGCAGTAACATATACTACATAAATGATCATCTTGATAAGAGAACATGGACATACATATTTGGGGCTTGTTGTGCCACTACAGTGTTCATTCCTTCATTCCACAATTACAGGATTTGGTCATTCCTGGGATTGGGCATGACCACCTACACTGCCTGGTATCTTACCATTGCTGCCTTTGTACATGGCCAGGTACAGCTTTACTGCAATTTGCATGCATGTAATATATTTGTAGAACATAATCAAACAACAGAGGATACAGAGTAACTTCTCAACTTTGTCTTGTTCTTTACTCACATCCAGCCCATTCCTCTGTTGGTCTTTCTGGATATTCATCCCCTGTTCTTCTATTGCCAGTTTATAGAGGGATAAAATCATTGTAGTTGTTTTTTTATTCCTTAAATTAATGATCTACAATTTACAATGACGATGGCAGGTTGAAGGTGTGGCACACACTGGTCCAAAAACGCTGGTGCTCTACTTCACTGGTGCTACTAACATCCTCTACACTTTCGGAGGCCATGCCGTCACTGTGTAAGTTGGCATGCTGTCTTTTTTTTTTTTTTATTAATTCAATCTCATAATACTTTTCCCACACAAGAAAAGGACACACTGCAAGCCGATATCTACTAGTTATGATGGTGTCTGGGATGTTAATGAGGTAAAGAGTGCTAGCATCAAGTGCTCATCTAAAATTAAACATTCAATTGGTCTTTCTGAGGAGAAAGCATTGGGCATTCCAATTGCCTTTCTAATATTGCTTTTCCACCTCCCACAACAACAGAAGTGCAGGGGAGGTAGTGAAAATAAGTGTGGCTTTTCATCTGCTGCAGCTTTTGCTGGGTGGAGTGGAAGACATATTTCACACCACTCACCGTTAGAGATTTGGTTTTCATCCTTCTGGTCCCTTCATTTCTTTCATTTTTCTGTAGAAAAGCCAAATGCAGTGATTGTTTTTTCTGCGAACCACTCCTGTGGTACTTTTTAAGTTTTCCTATATTATTTGGGAATATAATATTCAATTATTGTTTTTATTATGATAAAGTGGGAATAGTTCTCTATAAGTCTGGAAATACTATACCTCATATGGCCAATAAGTGTTTTAAACTATTCGTGTTGCTACCGTCAATCAATCGATCATAAGCACGAATTAAAAGGTGATTGAGTGGGGAACAAACAGGACTGCTTGGTGTTTAAGATTATTGAAAAGTACTTAGTGGAACTGTCTTTCGGCTTAGCATTGTGGTTGAGCCTCTAAATGGTTAAATTACAAGTAGAGCTTGGGGACCAATTTGTCCAATTAATCCTAAGTGTATGATAGCACTGATTATTTCTGTTATCAATTTGCTTTGGCTATGGTCACTACTCATCCGCCAATACCTTTTAGCTCAAAAGAGTAGCATATAAGATTACTAACCATTACACTGGATGTACACACAAACAATCCCTCTAATTTGTTGTTTTCTATCACTGAACTACAGCTAGATGAGTACAAAGTGAAAAAAGATTAATATAATTTAATTGTTTTTTTATTCATCTAACGGCTTTTATGCTTTGGATCTAGTACTTCTTACAATTATATAAGATTTTTGTTAAAGTTGACAAGATTCCTCTTTCCACATACATGGAACCTTTACAAAGAGAAGTATCAAGTATTAACTACCTTTTTAGCTTTTTTTAAGCACAAGCAAAATGTATAATCAGGCAAACATGTGCATGAGGCCGTTTTGTTGGTTCATCCATATTTATTTAGTGAAGATTGTTTTTTCCCCACCAGCTCCACTACATCACTGGTTCACACTCAACAGTCCAGACGCTATATTTGACAAAACACTTCACATTTGTTCTTAAAATTTTCCCACATGTCTCTTGCTATGAATATTTATATGTTTCTATAGTACAGCTTACGGAAAATTATGTACATTTTTCTTCGTTAACAAGATGTATCAGAATCTAAATTGTTTGTCTTAATTTACAGTGAGATTATGCATGCAATGTGGAAACCACAAAAGTTCAAACACATATACTTGATGGCTACGCTTTACGTGTTTACTCTGACCTTGCCGTCTTCGTCAGCCATGTACTGGGCATTTGGTGACATGCTGTTGACCCATGCCAACGCCTTCTCCCTGTTGCCGAAAGATGGTTTTCGTGACGCGGCAGTGGTACTAATGCTCATACACCAGTTCATCACTTTTGGTTTTGCATGCACGCCGCTCTATTTTGTGTGGGAAAAGGTAATTGGTATGCATGACACCAGAAGCATATGCATGCGCGCACTAGCCCGGCTGCCTGTTGTCATACCCATCTGGTTCTTGGCGATCATTTTCCCTTTCTTTGGACCAATAAACTCTGCTGTCGGGGCCCTCCTTGTCAGCTTCACTGTTTACATCATCCCGTCTCTTGCTCACATGTTGACGTATCGCAGGGCTGCTGCTAGACAGGTTCGTATTATTTTTCATCAACTGTTCATTTGTGGTGGACTGGTGCTAGGCATGGTTGTGATTAAATGCTTGCCAATGATTAAAGTTTGGAGGGTGCTTCTTAGATGATTTGTCAAAGCTGTTAGGAACTCCCATATTGATTTTTTTTTTAAGTTGGATGACCCAGTTTGTTGTACCAAAACAACTGTTTTACTCCCACCAACCGGTACTTTGACCTGAATAACTTAAGAGAATAATACCACGATTCAGCTGTTCTTTTTATTTTAGGAGTCTTTTAAATCTAATTGGTGGATATGCATTTTTTATTGATGGAGAGATTGATTAGGTGGACTTGTCCTTTTGTGCACTCTGGACCAAAAATTTTCCTTTCTTGCATGTGGTCCCCTTCCTGTTTATCTCTAGTACCAAGAGTACTTCATCCCTATAACTATAGTTTCTCATTTCCCACTCTTAATTTTCTTTCTTGATCTCACCGATCTTCTTGGTCCTTGGGGATTAAACCAGATGAAATATTGATAAACAATAAGTGCTATACAAGGTGTTAAATTTGATATAGTTTGGAGATAACTTCAGAAGGATGTCAAATTTGAGAAAAGGTTCTAAAAGAAGGCTGTAGGACTAGGAGCTTCAAACTTAGTATGAAATATAAAAATTACGAAATAAATGGAAAAGCGCTTATGGTAAATGCAATTGGTGTTGGTGGATATAGCTGGGTTGTGTAAGTTAAAATTACATCCATTGAAGGTGGTGCTGCTGTCTACTTTGAATTGGATTCAGCATAATCCACTCATCCCTTTTCCTCCACTTTATTGTATTTGTATTGTGGGTTCCATCCTAGGACTTAAGAGGCATGACTTGGGATTGTGACTGCATTAATGGTGATGGTGGCATGTTCCTTTCGCCTCTCCCCTTTCTCTATCTATTTAAGGCTCAACAATTCACATCCTCTTAAAAATATTTCAAAGTACTGTTCTTTTATTAGTCTTGACCCTTTAGCTTGTAATGATACTACTATACCAATCATTGGCATGCTGCATGCATACAAATTCATTAGTTTGCCTTGTGATATTACTGTGGTATATTGACTTCTGGATTTACAATTGCAGAATGCTGCAGAGAAGCCCCCAGTCTTCCTGCCAAGTTGGACAGGGATGTTTGCGCTAAACTTATTTATTGTGGTGTGGGTCTTGGTAGTGGGCTTCGGCTTGGGTGGGTATGCCAGTGTTGCAAATTTTGTAAGACAGGTGGATACATTCGGGCTTTTTGCAAAGTGCTATCAGTGTCCAAAGCCAGCTCCTGTTGCTGCTGCTCCACTGTCTCACCACTAGCCTCCTCTCCCTCCAAAAAATCCGAAGTAAAAAACCAAAAAAAAAACATCCCTTCTTCCTGTCTCAAGAATACTAGGATTTACTCACCAGCCTAAGCTGAAGTTTAGTTAGTCTTTCCTAAACCAAATCTGCCTCCCTTTTTTTTTTGGTAACGTGAAGCACATAACAGAAGGCGAAGAAGCATTCCTGGGTGGGTCCCCCCACCAATTGCTTACACCACCCGGTCATCTGCAACTGTTGTGCTAGTTATCTTTTTTTTTCCTTGAGTGTTGATTGGCTTTCTCAATATATTTTGATAGTGATGGTGGCTTTATGTTTGTTAATTGACCTTTCATATTATAGACATTATATGGCTTGAGATGCTGTTTGTGCTGTTTGTTAATTGATTTTTCATATTGTTTTCATTACATCATCTCGTATTTACAGAGATCAAGATGGTAAAACAAAATCTCCAGCTAAGCTAACAAACTAAGCTAACTAAGTAACTATCTAACTACAGTTGTCACATTAATTACACTGAACTAATTTCTAATGGCTTATGCCTTTGTTCATTCTTCTTGTCCATTTTTTGCAGTCATTGGAGGTGTCGAGTTCTTCATCAGATTGTTTTTCTATATGCCTCCTCAAGCTGGATGAGTTGAAAAACACATTGAGCTTGTCACAAAGGAGAGTAAATCGAGTTTTGGCGGGACTCTTTGTAAACACATCACAAATTTGATCAGAAGAACAAATAAATTGTATTTTGAGTTTTGGCAGGACTCTTAGTATTATCTTAGTCACTAAATTAATATTTTAATGTTATTATTAATAATATTATCGTATTTTAACTTTATTACGTTACCTAAGTGCTACTATTGTTATAAATAACATTTTTAGCACTTTTAGTATTTCCTAAAATTAACAAATTAATATTTCTTGTGTTTATATAATATTTTAATATAAAAATAAGTATTAAAATAATGAAGGAAATAAAAGGAAATTTAATAAAATCAAATAAACACAGGATTAGTCCAATTTCAATTATGTTTTATTAATGTTTGTTGGGATCAGGAACTCGAGACTTATGTGTCAATGTATCTATTCTCGGTAGTATTTATCCGAGATTTCCTCGAACGATACCTTTTCATCATTTCCTAGTTATAAATTAGGTTCTATGAAGCTGCCAAACCTTTCGTGATAGCTTCATTTATTTTTCGTTTTTATTCGGGTCAGTATTTTAAATCCCACATATTTATTCAGGGTCTAGTCTAATGGGTCGAGCCCTCTAATTTTATTTTTATCCAACTTGGCCCACGGGTCAGAGGCCCAACCCATCAATTATAATTATTATTTTTGTTGTCCAAATCGGCCCAATAAGCCATTTAAATCCAGCAAGGGTCCAATAAGTCATTTCTTTTTATTTTAAGTAATGGGTCCAGAAAAGACCTAAAAAGGCCCAACGAACCTCACTGGACTCAGTCATCACCTCTGGGCCCAAGTCACTCACGCAAATAGCAAACAAGGCCATCAAGCAATTGTCAGCACTGATACTGGCCAGACAACTAGAAATACCCAAAGCAACTACATTTCAAACACGAGTTAGCACAATCATAAAAGAGCCAGACAGTTCCCAGATCAGGTTCAAGGCACCAAATAAATAATACCCAGCAAACCAAGCAATTCAAGAGTTCAGATCAAAGACACAAATATCAACAACCCACAAGCTAAATTGCTGTCCTAACACATTTCAAGTGTTCTGGCATCAATGCACAATTCATACACAATCACAAAAACAAGCAATCGTACAGAAAAAGAAGCAAGCAGCATAATAGAAAAGACAACGATTTTTAAGGTTTCGCTTTCACCAGAAACAAGGAAACAAAGCTCGAGCTAGTAAGGGGCGATTGGGGTTAGGCTTGCCTCCATGGTCACGCCGCCCTCCACCTCCCTTCTTTTTATTTGCCTTCTTTCTTTTAATTTATCTCAATTTTCTTTTGATTCGAGTAAGATATCTCAGCACATGAGCCAAATAGTCAAAGAAGAAAACGAGTGACTTCGATCCTCTGCGTCACTTTCTTTACATTTGTCCATGTGGCGAGTCGATGTTAAGGGGAAAGGTAACCCAACAGGTCGGGGTTAATTGGTACACGTTCACTTGTTCGATATAAGGAGTTAGAATGTCTTTTGTGGGTTCAATTTTGGCCGAACTATTGTGGCCATTCCTGTAACTGATTGGGTTTAATCCAAAAACGAGTTGCGACTCATTTCATGAAGATTCTACTTCAAACTCAGATTATAATGTTTTAAGTTATTAATTGTTATGATAAATTCTGAAAATTATTGAAAAATGGTTGTAATTAATTTTTAATTACATACACAGTGTATTTTTCTTATTTAAAATTTTATTATAAAATTTTCAAATTTTATTTTCCTCCATTAGTTACTCAATTATGTTATTAATTAGTGTTTAATTACTTTAAAAATTTTAATTGTTTTATTAATTGGGTAAAATTTGAGAAGAGTTCTATAAATTTTAAAATTTATTAATCATTTTTTTAGCTTATACATACAATATATATTTATTTTATGTTATGTTGTTTTTAATTATGTAATATTTGCATATGAAAATTTTATTAAATTAATTTTCAATGTTAAAATTTGTCGGATTTTTACGTAGTTTAAAAGACCAATTGCATGAAAGAGCAATACTGAGAACCACTGTGATAGTAGTTGGTTTCACTACTAGACTGAAAGTCTCAAAGTAATCAATGCCCTCATGCTGAGTGAATCCCTTAGCCATTAACATGGCTATATATCACTCTACTTGCCCATCTGATTTGTACTTTGTTTTAAACAATCATTTAGGACCAATTATATTTGCATTGGGTGGAGGTTCAACAAGATCCCAACTGGAATTCTTAGCAAGGGCATCCAATTCTGTAGCCATAGCTGAACGTCAGTATTGATGTTTGACAACTTATGTAAAGGAGCTAGGATCACCTTGAGGTTTTGGCGATGAAGAAGTGTTATACAGTTGATGATCGAGAAAGTTCTTTGGTTTGAGTGACTTGATTTTATTTCTAGTCAACATAGTATGAGTGTTTGAGGTTGAAGGTAAACTGTCAAAGTTAGATAAGGGTGGAGGAGGATTAAGAGAGGATGGAGATGAGGGTACATGTGAAGATCTAGTATCAACCAGTACGGAGGGAGGTAGTACAATAAGAGAAGTAAGATCAAGTTCATCAAAAAGTTGTCTGGATATGTACACTTTGTTTGTTGGTAAGTGAAGACACATATAACCTTTATGAAGGGAAGAATAGTCAAGGAATATGTATTTATCAGACCTGGGTTCAAGTTTGTGTTGAGTATAAGGTCCGAGTAATGCACATCCTAGCACATGAAGAAATTTATAGTATGGCTTTTGATGAAATAGGATCTCAAATGTGTTGGTGCAATTCAAAGTTACGGTTTGAGCCAAAATATCGAAAACCTAAACTAAGCAATTATAGTTCAAATAAAACCTCTGTGCGGTTATTTAGAATGTAAATAAAGAGGGTGGAAGCGTGACTTATTTTTCATCTCTATGGTCTTCCTTATACACGAGTTTCTTGATTAAGGGTCATTGAAGATGGTCGAGCAGCATCGTGTTGCGCTAACGGATCCTTTAAAACAGTTACTGGTGCCAAGTTGTTTTTCAAGGCTACGAACGAATCGAGAAATAACTTTCTGTAATGAAGAAGAAAGTGGAGGCTAATCACAGCACATGTGTCCTATAATTTGATTGTCGATAATGCTTGGAGACCCAGCGCCTTTTATACTAGTAAAAACGTATCTTGAAAAGATACAATAGTTAATACTAAATATTCTTTGAAATATTAGATAATATATTCTCTCTAATTCTTCTCCAAATTATCATATTCACTATTGTAAATATGTTCCTTAAATTTGATATTGTTTGGAACACAATTTAGAAAGATACCGTAAAATAAGGCAAGATTTTATGCCTCTAAGTTCATCATGGTCGCAATTGACTTGGATCCAAACTTGGCAAGAAATCTGCCAAAGTCTCTTGCGACCGCAAAGGTGGGCTCTCCCGACCGCAATTGAACTGCTGGATTTCCAGCAGATTCTTTTCACGTATCACCTGATCTCTTGCGACCGCAAATGGGTACCCTTACGGTCGTAAGAGTATTGCGAACTTTTCTGTTTTGCTTGGGTTTTGATCCAATACCTTTGGGTTTAGCCCAAACAATATTCCTAACTTTACATTGGCACTAGTATTAATATAATTAATCATAATCGCTTCATAAACAATAATAATTAATTAACATTAATGTTCCATATGTATTCATACTCAGAATCTTAGTGAAATACTATTATTGCTTGAATATAAATTAATCACATTTTACGGCATAGCTGTTATTACTCCTCGTAACATATGTGACAATATGAAATATATTAATCATATAGCACGTAGTCCAAACTTTATTTATTGGATATGACGTCTCAATTCCAACAATCTTCCACATGGACAAGCATGGACTTTTCATTACACATATCTGTGAATATGTGCAAATTACTTTAACTTTTCTGTCTTTCATTTCATATTTCTTAACCAATTCGATCCACCAGTTGTACAAACAAGGGACTTTAGTGGTGTCGCCACATTTTTTGCATGACTATCCCGACTAAAATACAAGTTGGATGACATGAATTAGATTCTAGATATATAATTTGGAAATTACTCGATAGTGTGATTATACGTGCCTATTTTCAAATGAGTCACTCCTTATCTTTATGAGGAAAACAAATTTAAAGAGAGAAAATAATGATGTTCAAAATATAATTTGTATATATATCATTCTTGTTACAAATTACATAGCATAAAACCAAAAACAAAATCAGACTCACACATTTTCCTTAACTATCCTAAAATAAGTACTACACCCATACGAGCAATATTCTCATGAAACTTCTTGGGTGATAGTGTTTTTGTAAGGAGATCTACAATCACGGAGTCTGTACCCACATGTTCTATCTTCAATTTATTATTATGTACTCTCTTTTTTACTACTAGAAACTTGATGTCTATATACTTAGACTTGGTCGAGCTTCTGTTATTTGTCACATAGAGCACAACAAAATTATTGTCACACAACAACATTAACGACTTCTAAATAGAAAGAACTACTTTCAGCCCAGTGACAAAATTCTTGAGTCGTACACCATGATTTGATGCTTTGTAGCATGCAATAAATTCGACCGCCATTGTGGAAGATGCTATTAATGTATGTTTAGCACTTTTCCACGATACAACAACGCCTGTCATCAGTGTAGATGTATTTGAGTGTTGATTTCATGCTAACCATGCATCCTCCAAAATCGAAATTGGTATATCCAACGACCTCGAGATTTTCGATCTCCGATATGTGAGCATATAGTCCTTTGTCTTCTTCATGTATCTCAGGACCCTTTTGGCATCTTTCCAATGCTTCATACCTGGATTACTTAAATATCGCCCTAGCATTCTAGTAATGAAGGTCATATCCAGTCTCGTACATACTTTGGCATACATGAGACTGCTTACAACAGACGCGTAGGGGATGTCTTTCATGGCATTATTTTCTTAATCAGTTTTGAGACATTATGCAAGACTGAATTTGTCTCCTTTAACTATAGATTTATCACCTTGTTTACAGTCTTTCATGCCATATCTGCTTAACATTTTATTGATATAATTCCTTTGGGATAGTCTCAGAATACCTTGAGATTTGTCCCTTAGTATTTCTATTCCTAAAACAAATAAAGCATACCCAAGATCTTTCATCTCAATGCTACTAAATAGAAAGTTCTCGATTTGATGCAACATATTTATATCGTTACTTGTGAGCAGAATGTCATCAACATATAAGACCATAGAAGTGAACTTGCTCCCACAGAACTTTGGTATATGCATTCATCAACTAAGTTAGACTCAAAATCGTATGAGCTAACTATGTTGTGAAACTTCAAGTACCATTGGTGAGATGCTTGTTTGAGCTCATAAATGGATTTCTTGAGTCGACGCGCCATAGACTTTGGATCACCGATCACAAAGTTTTCTGGTTGCTTCATATAGATCGCTTCATCAATGTCACCACTGAGAAATTATGTCTTTACATCCATTTGATGGAGCTTTAAATCATAATGTACTACCAGTGCCAATATAATCCTTAAGGAATATTTTAATGAAATCGGAGAGAAAGTTTCCTTATAATCGATGCCTTATTTCTGTGTGAACCATTAGCGACAAGACGTGCCTTGTATTTTTCAACATTGCCTTTAAAATCTTGTTTGGTCTTAAAAATCCATTTGCAACCAACTAGTTTTTTGTCCTTAGGCAATGGAATAATATCCCAAACATCATTGTCATACATGGAATTCATCTCTTTATTCATGGCACCGATTCACTTTTGAGAGTTAGGGCTTTTCATAGCTTGTTTGATATCAGTTGGGTCATTTTCAAACATACCTATGTCAAACTCATGTCATTTTCAAACTCATGTCCATTTTCAATATGAACTGCCTCAGCTCCAATATAAGCTTGAGAGAAGGAGAGGTTTTTTTATGTCAGGGTTTACATGTGTTGTAGCCCCTGAGTCAAGAAACCAGTTGGTGGGAAGAGTTGAACTTGGTTCTTCTATCAAGGCTTGTGGTTGCAATTGTTGAGTTTGTTGTTGTGATTGCTGAGATAGAGGTGCAGTTTCTGTGTAGCGTATGTCAAACCTATGATAGCAATTAAGTGCAAAACATGTCCCCACTTTTCACAGATTTGGCACTGAGGTTGATTATGTCATTGATTCTGAGGTTGAGTGTGTGACTGACGTCCTCTACCTCTACCACGAAAGTTGTCTCGTCCTCTATTTGAACTAGAGCGACCTAAGTTGTTTTGGTAACCTCCTTGTGTTTGACCATTTGATCTAGATGTAAAACTATGTGTGTACAAGATCATTTGATCAAGAGCAGGTGAATTCACTAGTTGAGATGCATTTACATCATATCTCATGATAGGCATGCAATTGAGTTAGATGGACAGCGCAAGTAAGAGACCATAGAGCTCTTACATAGAGGGAAAAGCATACCTCATAGAGAGATGTAATAATGTTCTCATATTCAGATCCAATATCTTGTAAGGTGTACAACACTAGATCTTGATCTGACACTCACGTGTCAATGCTTCTGAGGCGATCAACAATTGATTGAATGTGTTGAAGGTACTCATAACATGTTGTTAACGAAAGAAGTAAGAGACCATAGAGCTCTGACATAGAAGGCTCTCTATCTTCATCATGGCCGTTTCAGATAGTAATCAAAGCGTGGAAGCCAAAGAACAAGCCGAAGACCTTCCTAAGAAGCTAAATCGATTGTACTTTCGGTTAGTAACTTTAAAGAATAGTTAAATTTATAATTAAGGCATTTAACAATATTACGGCTGGGGGTTGGACTATATATACACCCCCTCTTTCCCATTAGAAAAAAGAGAGACTTCTAACCATGATTGTATCATATTTCCATTGTAATAAAACTTCGGATATGCTATATTGTTTGTCTCTTAAGCAATAAATTGAAATCTGATCATTGGTGCTTTTATTGAGAGCCATAACCCATAAAACTCACTTCCTCCACCTCATGTCTAATTCAAACCATATTCCCAACAGAGAAGATGAACCACCATACATACCAGAAGAAGTCATACCCATTCATCATTTATGTCTCTCACCTCCTCCTCCCGATACTCAGTCAGCCATTTTAACTTCTTCGTTCCCCTTCATTACCCCTCATTTTGATCCTCCGCCTCCACTACAAGACGCCCGATTCACTCCTGCTTCCCCTATCGAATCTCCAATCATTATGATATCCAACAATCCACTCATGTCTCCTAGCCCATCTCAAACTCGACCTACTATCTCCGTGTACCCTCTAACCCCGACCTCGAACACCTCCACAACGACCATTCCACCTGATGTCCGAAGGACCTTATTTTCTTCTAATACTGGCAGTTCATCTCAACACGACAATCATGATTTTTCTTGTAAGATTTCACGATGCAAATCGGGTTAAAATTAAAAAAAATTATCCGATTACATCTAGGATCGTTTCATTATTGCTAAGTTTACTTGATTTGTTTTCATCACTAATCACAATCATATATATTTCTACAAGAGAGATCGTGATACCATACCTATGGCCTTCGCTGACCCATGGCCTGAACGTGTATTTACTAGCCTACTAGCTATATATAGAGTGATTTTGTATTGTAAAGAGGATCCATTCTCTCATTTAATCAAAAGATTTCATCTTCTATCTTTGTCTCTTTCTCTCTTCTTCTATTGCTTTGTCGCTTGAATCATGATATTTCGGGAGTCTTATCTCTTGATTCGAATCTTGTAAGAATCAAGACCTAGACCCCTGATCACTATGCTTTTTTATTTTTTTGAAAGTGAACAAGAATAATGTTATTTTTAATTATTAAACTGTGTTATTTTTCTCATTTTTTAAAAATTCAAAAAGCATAGCTATAAAATTTCAAATGCGCTTAAAATTGATTTACTAGGAGATTTTGATGTTTAATTGTGTCGACCAATTTAGATCAGTCATTTGAGTTGTCGGTATATGATTTTTTATTCCGAAGTAAAACACTATTTTTACTTTGCATAGTATGGTAACATATCTCGATATGAGATATATATATATATATATATATATATATATATATATATTAATTTACAATTTTGATTTATTTAGTGAAATAACTTCATTAGAACAAGCTAAAAGGCACAGCGGTTTAAGAAAAAAAATTTAAAAGCTTAATCAATTTTATAATGGAAAATGTTTCGCGGATCCCAACTTCGATACCGTCAGCGATACCAATTGGACAAGTCCAGTTGAGTTCCGACGAAAATTTGTTTTACTTATGAAGCATATTGTTTTCGTTATTATGCATGTTGTTTTCGTTATTGTGCATCTAATAACATGCATAACAGTTAAATACTTATGATTTATATGCTAAATTCAATATGTTTTTTTTTCTATTTATGATTTATTATGAAAATTTGTTTTACTTATGATGCATATTGTTTTCGTTATTATGCATTTTGTTTTTGTTATTGTGCGTCTAAAAACATGAATAACAGTTAAATACTTATGATTTATATGCTAAGTTCATTATGTTTTTTGTTATACTTATGATTTATTATGTTTTCGTTATTATGCATGATGTTTTTGTTATTATGCATGTTATTTGTATTATTTTGCATGTATTTACTTGCATAATAACAAAAAATAACATGCACAATAAAAAAATAACATGCATAATAACTAGAACAACTTTTCAAAATAAATGCAACTGGATTCGTCCAGTCCGCATCGATGAGCGTAGCGACATTCGTTTTCAGTGGAGCGTCCGATCAATTATATGCATAATAACAAAAACAATATCGATAGTGGTATCACTAAGGGTATCGATATATCAGCTCCCTTTTATAATATGGTACAGACTTTTAATGACCATAGAAAACTTCTATCACGATGATGGGAATCCTCCGGTCCCGAGATGGACTGTAATTCTACACATGCTGATTGTTACGCAATAACATAACTTCCAATAACCTATGAACCTGTTGCCGCTATCGAATAAACCCGTGTACAACTGGCAGACGTTACCTAGAGCACAGATCTATAAAGATTAAAGACTAAAGACACTTCCTTACTATGAACGGAGCTCTTTTTTTTCGAAGCAAGGCTTCGCCAAAACTAAAATTATTCGCCGTTGCCGGGGATCGAACCCGGGTCACCCGCGTGACAGGCGGGAATACTCACCACTATACTACAACGACTTAATTGATACAGTTACAGTTAGCTTTATAAAAAACAATTTATTCATCGAGCACGGCCCGAACATGCCTGTATTTTGAACCTCAGCACTTGTCACCGAAATTCAGCCTAAATTTTGATTCCGACCCAATTCTTACAACATCTAAATTCCGATCGGTTTTTCCTTTTTGGAAGTACACAGACAGCCCAGTTTCCTTGTCAATCTGTGTCCTACTCGGTCCGACTCTGAATAGCAGTTGTTTTCCCAATTCTCTCTGAAACCGTATCCTCTGCTTCAGTATTTATCCCCGTAGGTGCTGCTCTTTCATATGATCCGTCAGATCAACGATCAACGATCAAATACAATAAAAACTTTCCTGAATCATATCAGTAACGATCGAACGATCTTCAATCGGCCGGTTCAAATTAAAATGCAGTCTCTCCTCCACAAAAAGGTGCAGAGGATACGGGTCCAATTCCCTCCTCATCCCGATCCGATCCGATCCTCCGTATGTAAAATTATTCCCCAATTGCAGTTATATTCGCCTCTGCGTTAAAAGTAAAATTCAGAGATCGTGTCTCGTCTCCATCCTATTTTCTGATGCGCTCACGCAGTTAGATATATACACGGAAAAGGTTAAATTGGATTGTTGCGGAGATCGAGGTCGAAACGATCCAATTCGCATCCGATCGAATTAGAAAGAGAGAACAAGACGAAGAATTCATTGATGGCGGTGAGCTTGTGGAGAGCAGTTGTAGGCGGGCCAAGCACTGGAGAGGATGTGAGCGGTGGTGTAGAGTTCTGGAACAATCCAGAGCGAACTGGTTGGTTGAACAAGCAAGGCGAGTACATCAAGACATGGAGGCGCCGCTGGTTCGTGCTCAAGCAGGGGAAGCTCTTCTGGTTCAAGGATGCCGTGGTGACGCGTGCCTCGGTGCCGCGTGGCGTGATCCCGGTGGCGTCATGCCTGACAGTGAAAGGGGCTGAAGATGTGCTTAATCGGCAGTTTGCTTTCGAGCTTTCTACCTCGAGAGACACCATGTACTTCATCGCCGATTCGGAGAAGGAGAAGGAGGATTGGATCAACTCCATCGGCCGCTCCATTGTCCAGCACTCAAGATCTGTTGTCACTGATAAGGAGGTGGTTGATTACGATAGCCGCCCTCCGGCCCAGTCCCAAAATTCCTAGGTTTGTGTATTTTCTTTTTGTTATCTGGTTTTATGTTTGTGTGGGCGTCTGATAAGTGTTGTTGTGGTGAAATTACAAAGACAATCATGATTTAATACTGGTAGCTGCTACCAGTATCACTCAAAAAAATTATGATTTAATAATTTTGCCTTGATCTCGGGTGAAAAATCAAGTTCATGTAAGTTTGGTTGAGTTGTATATTGTTTGCCACTTGGGGTTTCGTTGCATTTAATTGGGGTCGAATGTGTCATGTATGTTATCTTCTTTCTGTTAGTTGATTTTAGTAAACTAAAATGTGGATATGCTGTGCTTGTGTGCTTTTTTGTACCCATGTTAGTTTTTTTTTTTTTTTTAAATTAGTGGGGAGCGCCCACCTCTTCATTTTAAAACAAAACGAAGACTTACAACTGAATTGGAAAACTTACCCATGTTAGTTAAGAACATTCGTAATGCATATTGAATTAAGGACTGAAAAATAAACTCTCAGATGGTCAGGTTACCGCATCTGAAACATATCATAACTTGAACTGATTTATATAGGGGATATCGCTGGTTCAGAATATGAACTTTATATATTCTGAACCTCACATTTCCTATGTTTCTATTTATTGGGTAAACATTTTGCTTGTCTTAACATAAAATCTACCTACTGATTAATTATGTTGTATATATCACCAAGCGTTCAAGAATTAGTTGGCCCGTTACCATGTTATGTTAAGCATTTCAGTAATTGGCAGAGTCCATGTCTACTGTTACAAACTTCCTTGCACAGTTGCTAGAGGTCAGTGACCTTTATAATTCAATAGAATCCAGGTCAGTGACTTTTAACAGGTTGCTGTATCAGTGAGTTACGAACTGAGGACTTCAATAATTTAATTTGACTATGTGTAGCTATAATAAATTAACCTCTTGTGGATAATGACATTATTCACCGAGTTAAGGACTCATGTAGTTGTCATGCTTGGAACATAGCTGATTTAGTTCAGTGTATAATTATGAGTTTTAGCTTTTAGGAAAACTGTTATTGGTTTACAATGACTGGCACAGGTTTTTCTGCAACTTACTAGATGTCCGTCCTTTTTTTTGTCTACATCTTATTTTTCAGCTCATTTTTTTGTGCAAATGACAAGTCTTTAATGTGCATCTTATTCATGTGCATTTTTTTAGTTGATTAACTTTCTACCTTGTTCTAATGAAGATTCAGTTATGCTACTAAAAGTATTGTTAATTTTGAGCACCTTGTATGACTGGATTGATTTCTAAATTACTATTCAACTAGACCTTGTAATTTTAGGATGCATTTGTTCCCTGGTTTTGGTTGCCTATTATAGTTTTGTTCCCAACTTGAATGGAGTAAATATAAAGCAAATGTCTTCTGCATGTGGTAAAGATATTGCTCTGTGTTCACTTGATTAGCTTGATGGTGGTAAATATAAAATCAAGTTCATGTAAGTTTGGCATCAAGGCCCATTTTTGTCATGAGATCATGGGTATACCGCATACATATTCATAGAAGGCCATTCGAATCTTCAATCTATCTTTGTCGCTTAACTTTTAGTTTATTCAATTTAGGCGAAACTTATATAGCAAATGATTTAGTAAATGATCTAGTAGTTCGTGGTAGCTAATTAAGATGATTTGATCTTCATGAACATAGAGGTGAGAATCTACTAAAGAGACATTTAAAAATAGATGCTGTAGTTTCGTAATCCTTATATTGCAATACTAAATCATAAACCTGAGGACTGAATCTGCACATGAATTTAATATTAGTTTTCAAATATCGAGTTTTTAATTGCATGTAGCATAAACCTGAGGAGTGGATGTTTAATCATTTTCTTACAGACAATATGCCATAATGGACATCTTGTATGTATTTAAATCTATATAACTGTATAAAATATATTTTCATAAAAATTGTCATTGCAAAACAATATAGCATGACGTAGTTGAATACACTCAATATTCCGAAAAAACTTGTTTGTAATTTGTGTAAATTTCTAATGTAGAATTGATGCCTTAATTTAATCTTTTTTAAAGTAATAACAATAACATGCTTGTAGTTAAAAACAATTTTAAATCTATATCCCACCCTAAAAAAAACATTTTGTAAAATTATTTTTTATATAATAATTACAAAATATACTTGTCTCGAAAAAGTTACAAAAATATGTCTAGCAGAAATTTTCGCTCCTCCATGTTCGATTCTCTTGCTTCATCTCTAATTGGGAAATGCTCAAAGTTTTGCTGCTGTCGCATCACTTTATTTGTCAGCTAAGCTCACTTTATTTGTCACCTTAGCTGAGTCACCTACAATTGAAAATACATAATGCGCAATTGATTAAGTTATTTTCTTGTACAATTTCGAACTAAAAATATATAAAGATGCAAAATAACTTAAAAAAAAACCACACTTTAAAAAAAATATGTGTTTTAAATTAATAAATAACTCATTTGAGTTGACAAATTAATTAATAAAACAATAATGAAGCATAACTCATAAAAACTCATTCTCACCTTGCTTTTCTCGATTGACTGAAGTAGATCAACATTTTTTGTACGAAAAAAGCGTATTAGACATGAAAAGAAAGTTCCAAGTCAAAAAAAATACGGTGAACGTGGCATCTCATGTGGTGCGTTCGCACTTCTTTCATGCAGGGGCGGATTCAGAATTTCCGTCAGGAGAGACAAGATCTATTATTTTTTTTTTCAAGGAGGAACAAAATGATGCACATTTTTAAATATACATGGTTATTTTGCAAAAAAAATTTAACAAATCATACAAATACACAAGCTTATTTTGCAAAAAAAAATTTCAGAATGGAATGGTTGCCCCTCCCTGACCTCATGTAGCTCCACCCCTGCTTTCGTGTATCACATTGTGAGATTCAAAGCAGAGGATACAAGAAAGACGAATTCTGCTATGGATGAAAAATAAATTTGATTGTACTATTATTGACCTCAAAATTAATTTGATTGCACAATCATTCGTGACAATCAATTATTATAATTCATTTATGTTTTAAATTTGTTTTCATAACAAACTCACTCAATTATTGAATATTGAATGTTACGTTAACTATTTCTTATTTTTCTCAATTAGTGCTTCAAATTTGAGATATAAAAAAATTCAATAATAATATAAATAAAAACACTATAACAAAATTTATAAATTAATACATCATAACGTTTAGGTCTCTTTGATAAAAAAAAATTTATAATTTAGACACAAGTTTTTAATTAATTATAAGTTTGTTTTAGGCATAAAAGTTAAAACAATTATTTAAGTGAATCGAAATTCTCTCCTGCATTTCACAACCCACAAGAATTATAAAAAAAAAATAAAAGTTTATAAACATGCTTTAAGTTTATAGATTAATTGTATACAATTGAAATATCACGTGATATTTCATCAAAGATTATTGAAATTGTATGACATTACAATTATTCATATTTAATAATATGATGAAATAGCAAATACACTTAAACTGAATAAAATTTGAATCACACTCAATCTGTATTTAAGAATATCTCGTTAAATATTTCTTTTATTTCTAATACTTTTGAATCTATTTCAAATTTTATTTTTCAAAATTGTAAAAAGTTAACCATTGTCACAATCCTCTAATATTTATCACACTTATTTCAAAATTATGAAATTTGTCTTCTCCAAAACGAGTGTGGCTAGGAGATTCCAAGATTCACATCGCATGAAATATTTTGTAATACGAAATAGCAATCGAATGATTCATACAATTTCAAAATTCACATACACAAATTTCAAAGTTACATAAAATATTTTGATTGTTATATTTCGTGGGATGTGAATTTGAGATTTCGTTCCATAGCTCCATCAATACCAAGCCACAAATTTGCACTTCAGGAATCGCACTTAGGGTTTTCAAAATTGTGTCTGCGTGTCTAAAAAGGGCACAAAACGGCACGGCACGATAAGGACACGGCACGGTACTGTTCACGTGTCGTGTCTTAAGAGTGTCGTGCTTAGGTTTCATACTGTATGCCACGACACGACACATAACATTTACGAGGAGAGGCACAACATTTAGACACGGCACGAAACGACGGAGAACACATTTAGACACGACACGACGGCAAGAATAGACACGAGTAGGCACAATAGACACGAAAGTTTAAATTATTTTGAAATATTTTGCATTTATTAATTATTCTATTTTAAACTTTACAAATTTTAAAAAATAAATGTTTAGACATGAGTCACGACATAGTTAAGACACAGTTAAAACACGACATGTTTATGAAAGTTTTGATGCTTCGAAAGCAAGGAATAAAACAAAATTTTATTCATCTCAAAACAAATGATCTAGCTATTATAAGTGTAAATACAATATTTATTTGCCTAAATAATTAGGGAATATTATTATACCTTATGATTTGATCTCCAAATCAAATCGAGTAAAGTTGTCTAGCTTAGCAACTTCTTATTCCCTATGCCTTGTTTCAATGGTTGCGCTTAGCTCGTCAACCGTCGAGCCTCTTTAGGTATCCACCGAAAGATTAAAGAAACACTTGTATCTCTAAGACTAGTAAGAGAACAACAAGTGGAGCCTTAATTCTAGTTTCAAAACCTTCTTTAAAATTTCAGAATTTTAATGGAGTTTTTGTCTCAACATATGAGAGAAAAATTGGGAGAGAGAGAGAGACAAATTTCAGCCAAGAAGTTAAAAGTTGAAATTCTGACCTTTGGGTATTAAATTTGCATAACTCTTTGTAGGTAACTCCAAACGACTTGAAACTTGAACCGTTAGATTCTAGACTCAAAGGGCTTCAATTTTCATAGGTCATACGTTCAGAATGGTTGAGGTTTGCCATTTCAAAATCCTGTTTAAAGTTACCTTAAAAACTGTCCAAAAATTTCTCAACTCTTTAATGGAAATTGATTAGGTTTAATGATATACTTCAATATTCCTTTAATTATATCATTTTTAATCAATTATCCCCAGAAATTTTATGGCCTATATTTGAGCTTTGGGATTAAACACATTAATCATATTAATATATAATTAAGTTCACAATCCCATATATTAAAATGCCAACATATAAATTAATATCCAATGTTAATTTATATGCATCTCTCATGTGTCAAAAGCCATTTAAAATATGTCACACATACTTTAAATATTATTAGAATTATTTTACAATATTTTCTTTTAATCTTTCATATGGTGTGACCCTATTAGATCCCATCATTATGGCAATGAAACTAAACATTTTAATTTCATAAATCAATGATACAACTAGCCATGGTATATTGATTATCCAAATGATGTAGATGAAAAAGCACAACGCAAAATCATGATCCTGTAATATTAAAATATTATTGTGTCAATTCCTTGTCTCATGATATCAAAATAATTGCAATGTAGAAATGTGTCATCCGTGCTAATTATTCTTTCTTGATTTTCTAAAGTTTAATTATGATATGATTAACATATAATCATATCGCATGCACATAATACAAACTTTATCAAGGGGCCCAGAGATATCATCATCTATATCATATATAGAGGACAATGATATCTTGATGCGTATAGTTCCTCCGCACAAGTTATACACATTGCAGTAATTGTCTATATAACTCATAGTTAAAGTGAGCGTTGGATAGTACCAACGATGTATATTTCTCATGTAGGAAATATAAACATCTCAACCCTATAATTCATGACACAAATGAAATATCAATGACACGTAACACAATTCATGTGATGTTTCATTTTGGGTATGTCTAGTGTTATGCATCCCGATGTATACACATGTGTGATTAGCATTGACAATTCTTTGTCATATGATCTGTAGAATGTGATCATCATCTAATCCGACACACTGATCTTATATTGGTCAATTAGTGTTCCTTGCTAATTACCAAGATCAAAGACTTTTAAGAGTAATTATATTTATTTCATTGGTGGAATTCTACAATCTAGGTCATCAACCCAGATAATCCACAAAATATAATAACTCAAGGAACAAAATGATATAATCATTCACTAATAAATTAAATAATCAAACATATGATTTTTGTCCAGGACACCAACACTCACTGGCGGATGTATATGGTCTCAGGGGTAGGCAAGTGCCTACCCCTGGATTTTAAATTTTGTTTTATGAAGCTTAGAAAATGAAATGAAATTTTAATCAATGAAGTCTAGTGCTTACCCCTGGAGAACTCCAGTGCCTGTTCCTGAGAAATCTCAGTCTTTGCTCTGCAAACTTCGTTTAGTTCTGATCCTACCTTTCTCTAATTTCGCCACGTTACACAGACTCTGACCATGCCTCCTTCTTTCCTTCTCACTCTGCTATCGACTATACCTATCTCCCGACTCTGCTTAAAGTCAGTGGCGAATTTGTGCCTACTTCCAATTGTGTCGCTTGCCTAACTGAGATTTTAGAATTTTGTCTATTTCTTCTACTCGATTTCGTATCCGATTCTAGTTTAGAGAATTTTTCTATTATTTTCTCCCACTTTTTTCTTTAATTTTACGGCTACATCTGGCAATACTTTCGTTTTGTTTTGTTTTGTGTTTGCCTGATTTCATGAGGTTGATAATCCCAGTTTTCTATCTTTTTTTAATACTTGATTATTCATGTTAGTGATTAATTACTCAATTGTTAATTATGTGTAGATGTTGTAAGTTTGCGGCATAACAACATATCACAATATAGATTCTCATGAGAATATTTTTGGAGTTACTCTTGAAACAATATCTTGTCAAAAGATGAAAATAATACTTTAATAGATACATGACATCTCATAGTACTTTTAATAAATGGTTCTTTGGTTGTTTGTTATTATTCACATGCATTCAGAATATGATAATGTAGTGCAATTTGTTTTTCATTTTTTTTTTGAAATAAGTAGAAGCGTCTGTCATTTTCATTTTCATAGAAAAAGAAGTACAAAATTCAAACACCAAAAATCATCATTACAGACTGACTATCTATAACCCTATACTAATTTATACACTCCTGAATTAAATCTAAAATCCAATAAAATTGCAAAATTAGCAAATCTCTACTATCGACACAATATCCCACTAGTATAATCCTATTATATTCACTATCTCCTGGCTTCACAGCTATATATTTTCATCCTTATCACATGTGTGCAATTTTGATAACCAAATTCTATTATTGCTTATAATCTCTCTTATTTTGCTATTTATAAAGGCAATGCTTGAATGAAGCGTTAGATGAATTTTAGAAAGAGGGAGC
>CAXKVX010002796.1:0-23327 GCA_964058865.1 Eleocharis quinqueflora | reverse complement strand
CTCCCTCAGTCTCCATAAGAGTGTCTATAAATACGTGGTTCTCATAATATACTTGACCACAACAGTTTTCCAGTTCTCCTATTTCGACATTGTAAAGTTTTCATCATTTCTCCTGGGGAACAAATTAAAATAATAATGCAGATAGTTTCAATTATTGTTTTCGTTCTTAGTCTAGCAGCAAACTCTGTCACTTTAGCGGTAAGAACTGAACCAACAGAGAACAAAACCAGTTGCTATGGTAACGGTTCCGGTGTTAACACCGGTATATCCCTCAATTTTGACGTGTACTTTATGACATGTCCTCAAGCTGAAGACATAGTCCGTTCTGGAGTTGAGCAAGCAGTTGCTGCCGACCCCCGCATGGCCGCCTCGCTTCTTCGTCTCCATTTCCATGATTGCTTTGTGAATGTGAGTGTGGTTGTACGATCATCAAGTAAATCGTGCATAAGTCTTAACTTCTTTCTTTCTTTTTCTTTTTGCATTTTGGTCAACTTTTATCGGGCATTTTAATTTACCAGGATGCTTGTCAGAATAGGAGTTGCATGTCTAGTTAGCTGATCCTAAATTAGATGTATGCATAAAATCAGCTCCTCAAGTAACATTTGTTTGGCATGCAATGTTTAATTAGTACCTCTTCGTTAGCCCCAATTATTACAAAGATCAGAAGTGATCCCAATTACAGAAACAAAGCTACCTTCTTTTTTTAATTAGAAACATTTTGTTGTTGTTGCTAGTGTCTTTTACTTTTAGCAACTGAAAGTACTAAACTATGGTGTTTTCCCTTTTCCAATTAAGTTATCCAGTTGACTTCTAAGATTTATGTTCTAAATTTTACTTAAGGGATGTGATGGTTCGGTGCTTCTGGATGATAATGCAAACTTTGTTGGGGAGAAAACTGCTGGCCCAAACCTCAATTCATTGAGGGGCTTCGAGGTGATCGACTCGATCAAGTCCGAGCTAGAGCAAGCATGTCCACAGACCGTTTCTTGCGCTGATCTTCTCGCCATTGCGGCTCGTGATTCAGTAGTCGTGGTATCAAACCAACTTTCAAATAGTTTATCTTCCTATTACTTTCTACAATTATATGTATGAACAATACAGTACATTTGCACAAAACTAATAATGATTATCGGTAAGTGATCTCCGACGTGTAATTAGTGATGTTGTTACCAGTCAGGTGGGCCAGAATGGCAGGTAGAGCTAG
Source organism: Eleocharis quinqueflora (assembly GCA_964058865.1). Classification (NCBI taxonomy): domain Eukaryota; kingdom Viridiplantae; phylum Streptophyta; class Magnoliopsida; order Poales; family Cyperaceae; genus Eleocharis; species Eleocharis quinqueflora. Next base: position 22,123 of record CAXKVX010002796.1, on the reverse strand, counting down.
GGAGGAAAGATAGCAGGGGTGCAAGCCTCACAACAGCGAACAACAACCTTCCTGCGCCGACATCTAACGTGCCAACCCTTATTCAAAAGTTTCAAAACCTCGGACTCTCTACTCAAGACATGGTCGTGCTCTCAGGTCAGTTAATCAATACTCTTTTCTTTATTTAATTTGCTGCGTGCATTCTCATGATTTTCTGGATTAACCATTTTATGATATATTTGCAATTAAGAGATGATTGCGACAAAATGTAAAATATGAATTAATTTGTACCAACATTACATACACGTGCAAGAATAACGCGGATTAAAATTCTTTCAGGTGCACATACCATAGGAAAGGCAAGGTGCTCTTCCTTCAGTTCCCGGCTCAGTTCCAATGGTGACGTCGAATTTATACAATCACTTCAGCAGCTTTGCTCAGGCTCAAATGGGACGCTGGCTCACCTCGACTTGTCAACTCCAGCCACATTTGACAATCAGTACTACATCAATCTACTGTCAGGTGATGGCCTCCTCCCTTCTGACCAGGTTCTAGCTAGTGGGCCCAGCGAGGTTTTGAACCTTGTACAAGCTTATGCTACAGATCAAATTCTGTTCTTTGAAGACTTTGCAACATCAGTTATCAGAATGGGAAAACTTACACCATCAAGTGGTGCTGCTGGTGAAGTACGCAAGAATTGTCGGGTTATGAATTAAGGAAATACTATTTTGAATTTCGTTTGTACGAGTTGCTTGATCATTTTGCGTTATGATTATGAAGTTCTTTTTTTAATTTCTACGGTTGTCAATAATTGTATGGTGACTCTGTATCCTAAGTATTTACTAATGTGATGAACCAGGCTTTTACGTTTTAGTATATTAATATTTAATAGTGACATTCTACTTCTCTCCCTCACAGTTTCCTTTTTTTTTTAATTATTATTATTCTTTTTGAAGCAGATAGGTCTCAGCCTGCTTTTGTTCCCTCTCATTTTCATCTTATTTCAAGTGAAAATGAAATGTTAGAAAAGAAAAGGAAGAAAAGAGGAAGAATAATCAGCCAGATTGTCAAGCACATTAAAAAAATACATTTACTGAACATACATTATGCAATATTACCTTCAAACTTATTTCAATTTGAAATTGTAATCATTAGGCCTTTATCATGCCTAACTTCTGCAAACCAGAGGATATTTCGCTAGTACCACATCCCTCTACTTGCACAATAATTTGGGTTGTCAAAGGCCACCACATCTTGCAAAGGGTAGCTTCTATCTGCATGGAGCTGGTTCTCCCCACAGTGTTGAATTAATGGACCTTTAAGTATCAGGGTCTTGTGCATGCCTTGAAGCAGTGCTTCATAGTCAGTGTCACCACTTCTCCCACACATACCAACATGTTTGTAAGCTGAATACCCCACCTTACGTACAGATACCTGAAAACAAGTAAGAATATGTAAAGGTATTAGTCCACACTGGTGTTTGGTATAACCTGAGAAATCATTCAATAAAATGTAAAGCAGGATACCTCAAGGCTTGTGACCGAGAAGCAAGAACAGGAATAACATTAAGCCGGCTACCATTGTGGGCTTGTGGCTATATATACAATACATGACAGTATGACACCTCAGTGCTTGAATTCTCATCAACTTCCTAAGCTCCTTCACTGGAGAAACCTATACATCAAAAGACAAGAGCTACAGTTAGAAAAAGGCCATGAAGAAAAAAGGAAATTTGTTGGTTCCAAGTCCGTACACATTCTTATTTCAGGTTATTCAATTCAATAGTGAACAGTGAGACAGAGCCGTACAGTTAGTTCATAAATAACGTAATATGTTTATCTATAATGAAATCTTACAATTTCTGGGTTCAGCACATTAAATGCAAAGCAAAAGGGCGAATACTCCTCAATACTTTGATCTACAACAACTGCCTCCTCACTGATAGACTCGGCCAGTTCACCGGAGTCTTTCGTAATCCTTCACCACCCCACCGGTACTCAATTTGGGAGCAATAGTTCAGGTCAACTGCAAATGGTGGTTCATCAGTATTGAGCGCATCATCAGAGAGATATAATGGATAATAGATATCACCACCACTATTGCATATAAATGCATCAAAATCCGTGCAGATCAGACCACCTGCAACCAGGAGAGAGTGTATGCTAGAGATGCTCATCGATGTGGCTACCACAAATTCCATTTTAATCTCCATAGTAGCTTCTAAATCATGTTTAATGCAGCTGAGACAACATTTTGCATCCCAGTAGTAAACTAGAGATGCCTCTCTCCTTTAAAGAGTGCAATCACTGTTTTGAGAGAATGATTTCTCCACACAATACTTACTAGAGGACTGAGAAACAGAGGAAATAATAATGCAAGGAAATCAAGATCCTCAGCCGAACCCATCTCTCGTAAAGATCGGTCTCGTCGAATCCAGTAATAACCTCCTCAATGAAATAGCGGGTCGGGTTGAAACCACCCCTCTCCATCAGATCATCTGCACCCACTTAATACTTACCGTCCGATTAGTTTTCTGAACGGATCAAATTTTGTAAGTTGTAATACAAAAGCCTCCTGAATCATGTAATTGACGGTCAGCCGTTCAGATATAATCGGACGGTCCATATTATGAGTACAGAGAGCACCCATAAAAAATTGGGTGCAGAGGATAAGGTTCCCGGAAGACTCGCGAAGCTTTACTACTGAATGGAAAGTGGCCCGCATAATTTTAACTTGCTTTAATAATAGAATGGTATGGCCCAGGAACGGCCCAGGTTTTCGTGAAATCTCAAGCGTCCATCGTTTCTGATGAACGGTTGTAAACTTTTTAAATTTGTCGATTCGATTATATATATCTGCTCATTTGTTATTTTTTTTTGTAATGTATATCTGTTCATTAAACCACCGGTGTAAACAGTGGTCGTGTATTATTATTATTATGTATACAAAACAATATACAATTGTGAGTTACAAATATATATATTTTTAGTTAACATATATATATATAATTACAATTGAAAATAAAATAATAGACGATTGTTCATCTAGATAACTAATTAAGAATAGATTGTTGTTCATCTACATAACGGTGGATGATGGTTAACTCTCATATGAAAAACATGCATTATTTGGATATAAGAAACCATCATTATTTGGAAACTGGCGTTGATTGCTATTCTTATCGGATTGCTTGCCGTGTAGTAAGCTTTTCACCTTACAATATTTGTATAATTGTATCCAAAATTTACATGTACATGCAACGTTAGAAGGTCAACAAAAAAATGTCATTTTCTTCTTCTGAGAAAATTCTATTGATCACAAGGAAAAAACAAAAAAAGAAAAGTTCTCTTAAGGAGGCAGGCGATTCCTAGGCGATTTTTGTCCCATTTTGGGCGATTCTCCCTCGCAGACCATGGCGGCGTCGGAAGGGCAGCCGCCACAACACCAAGTGACGACCAACAACATCAGGGTGGCCAACCTGTCGCTAACCCCCCATGATGAAACAACCCAGAGCACCCTTGTACTCATGGAATGTGAAAACGACACGATTCCAACACGGGGAAAAGCAGAGGAAGCAAAGCAAATAAGAGGTGAAAAGCAAGCTGGGGCATCGTATGCACAGAGAGTAACATGAGAAATGTGCACATGGGCATCAAGTCAAGCAAATGATCCTAATCGGTTGCAGGAAGCAGGAAAAGAAAACAATCAAAGCAACAGAAAGAGATGGGACACAAAAGAAGTAAGTATACAACAAGAAGAAGGGTTTGAGACGATTACAATCCCAAGAAAGTGTAGTAAACCACCTTGCTGCCCCATGGAAGAGATCAGTAATTGTCAAACTATATGGTAAGAAACTCACATATACTTTGCTGAAAAATCGAATAGTTCAACTATGGAGACCGACAGGGAACTGGCAAGTCATTGATCTCAATAATGACTGTTTTCTAGTACAATTTGTATTGGAAAAAGACTGGATGAGAGCACTGTTTGAAGGGCCCTGGATGGCCATGGGATCTTACCTATTGGTGAAAGCATGGGACCCTAAATGTGAATTTGAAAAAGAAATATCAGAATTAATAGTATGGATAAGATTTTCGAACCTCCCCATCTATTGTTATGACAGGCAGATGTTGGAGATATTAGCAAGTAGAATTGGGGAATTTATAAAAGTGGATGTCAATACAAGAGAGGTACAAAGGGGTAAATTTGCAAGAGTAGCAATTAAAATAAACCTTCAAAAGCCTCTAGTAGACCGTTTCAAACTCAAAATACGAAATGGAACTCAAACAATTGAAGTATGGCAGCAGGTGCAGTATGAAGGTATAAACCTGTTGTGCATGAATTGCGGAATGGTAGGACATGTGCAAACAACCTGTGAAAGGAGCAAGAAAGGTGCCCACAACCAAAACCATACTGAAGAACCAGAAAAGGAGAAGCACCAGTAGAAACAACAAGGCCAAAAGAAAATAGTGACATGCAGATAGGAGAATGGATACAGGTCCAACCAAAGAGGAAGGGTTTAACAAACAACCCAAGAATACAAAACCAAAAAACCAATACAAGGTGGGGCCAGGGAGAAGAAATACAAACTAAGCAGGGGTCAAGATTCTCACAACTCAGAGAATTAGAAGAGGAAATCCAGAATGAAGAGCCACCAAGGGAAATGGAGCCTGTTGACATGGAAGGTAACAGTGTGAATGATGTGTTTGGCTTCAATAAAAACTGGAAAAATAAAGAAACATAGAAACAAGGAGGTATGAAAGGGATGGTACAAGGTTTCCAAAAACAGTACATGAGAAATTATAAGGCAAACAATGAAAGCACAAGATCAAGCGAAGACATGAATCTAGTACATGTGGTGGGAATTCTATAACACAATGGTAACAGAACCAACCAGCAAGCAAAGGGGTATAAAGGGAATAAAGCGACTCAGCAGACTCACAAGCATGACAACAAGGTGAATGAAGCAATAAAGGAGAGGGGGTCGAAGGGTATAACAAAGGACCAAAAATTCCAATTCTCAGCTACCAGTAACAAACAAGGAATAAAGGTGAAAACAGTTGACAAATTGCCGAAAATAAGATTGGGAAAAAGGAAACCTGATACCCATGAATCTGGAGACTTTAGCAGAAAAGGAGATCAGATAATAAGAATGAAATCAATCAATGAAATAGTGAGAGAAGACAAAGAACACATACCACTCGAACCCAATCCAAGCATGGAAGGAGAACTAATGCAGGAAGAAACATAAGTAAACCTAGGAGGTGATCAAGGCAAAGTGGAGATCAGTTGTTAAGTGAAATGAAGCAAAGAAGCATCAAGTTAAAATGACAAAACAAAAATGTTTACTGGTGTGGAATGTAAGAGGAATAAGAAACAAAAGAACTCAAAGAAGTCTTAGTGAAATGAGACTGAAGTTTCATTCAAGTTTGTGTGTTTTGGTTGAACCATGAATTAGTGGAAATAGGGCTACAAATGTCATTGATCAACTAGGTTTCACAAGATCTTACAGAGTAGAGACTTAAGGTTTCTCAGGGGGCATATGGGTGTTATGGCAGCATGAGGAAGTGAGCATACAAATTATCAAACCTCACCATCAATACATACATATGGAAGTGAGTTTCAAAGATGGAGATGTATTCCTTTTCACTGCAATTTATGCAAGTCCTAGAGAAAATGAAAGAAAAGAGTTGTGGGAAGAAACCATGCAAATAGCAAGACAAATGGTCAAGCCATGGTGTCTAGCTGGTGACTGGAACACTTATATGCACACAACAGAAAAGAGAGGGGGAGCAAGGGCATCAGAAAGGAAATGCATTGAATTTCAAAACTGGGCCAGTAGTTGTAAAGTGGAAGATCTAGGATTCAAAGGGCAAAAGTTCACATGGTGTAGGGATGTGGTTTATGAAAGAATTGATAGAGTTATGGCAAATTACCAATGGATCCAGGCGCATCAGGAAGCAATGGTGTAGCACCTGGCCAAAGTTCAATCTGACCACACCCCATTGCTAATCACCCTAAACAATAAACACAGAATGGGGGAAAAGCAAGGTCGAAGTCCCAAGTTTGAAGTTGCCTGGTTGATGCATGCAGATTTTGCAAATTTTATGAAGAAGAATTGGCAAAAAGAACCTACACCTAGAGCAGTTCAGAATATGATGCTGAAAGTTCAAAGCTGGAATACTGAGTTTTTTGGCCATATCACATGGAGGAAGAAGCGATTGCTGGAGAGAATTAAAGGCTTACAAGAAGCATTAGCAAGAAAACACTCCCTTTTTCTAAACTCTCTTGAACAACAATTGCAGAAAGAGCTCATTGATGTAATGGAGCAAGAAGAAATTCTATGGAAACAAAAGGCTAGATGCAAATGGATACATGAGGGTGATAGAAACACTAGTTATTATCATGCTGTGGTCAAAATCAGAAGAAAATCACAAGGCATCACTTCACTAACCACAGATTCAGGAGAAATGGTCACAACACAAACTGACCTAAAAGAGCTGGCACTAAAATACTTCAAAGAACTATACACAAGGGAGGAGCAACAGAATACATCCCAGAACTACATGAAAGGGGCATTCCCTGAGATACCTGCTCAATTGGTACCTGGGCTCATTCAGAATTTGGATGAAGAAGAAATTAAGAGAGCTGTGTTCAACAGTGGGGCACTCAAAGCTCCAGGTCCAGATGGGGTACCAACATTATTCTATCAAAAACAATGGGAAGAGATAAATCAAGTCTCATCAGATGGATGAAGGATATTTTCACAAATGAGGCAAACATAAAGGAAGTGAATGAGACTCTTGTGTGCCTTATCCCCATGGTAAACCCACCCCAGACTATGCGAGATTTTAGACCAATTGGCCTCTGTAACTCAATTTACAAGTTCATCACAAAGACCATTGTACAAAGGTTAAAAATGGTATTGCCCAACCTAATAGGGGAGGAACAAACAAGCTTTGTACCAGGGAGACAAATAGTAGATAACATAATCATAGCCAAGAGGTAGTACACATCTTTCACAAGAAAAGAAGAGGAAAAGAACTTATGGCAATCAAAATCGATTTAGAAAAGGCATATGATCGATTGGAATGGAAATTCATCCAAGAAACACTCAAAGAGACAAGATTGCCCAAGGAGATGACTGAGATCATGATGAGATGCATAAGCACAGCACAAATGAGCATAATTATCAATGGAGAAAGAACAGAAACATTCTCACCTGGTAGAGGCATACGACAAGGAGACCCCATATCCCCTTATATATTTGTGTTGTGTGTGGAGAGATTAGCCCAGAAAATTTGCAAGTTGGTCAGAGAAAAAACATGGAAGCCAATAAAGTTAAGCAGAAAAGGCCTTGAATTGTCCCATCTAATGTTTGCAGATGACATGTTAATATTGGCAGAAGCAACATAAGAACAGGCAAAGATTATCTCTCAGACTTTGAATGAATTCTATGGAATATCAGGCCAAAAGGTGAGTGCAGCAAAGACAAGGATACTCTTCTCAGCTAATACTCTCACAGCAACAAAAAGAAGGCTAACAAGGATAATGGGTTTTAACCAAACAGACAATTTGGGTAAATACCTAGGAATGAAACTAACATAGGGAAGAAGAACAACAGAACAATACACAGATCTAATTGAGAAGATGATGGGCAGGTTGAGCTCATGGAAAGCAAGAAAGTTGGCACTAGCAGGGAGAATTACTTTGGCAAAAGCAGTGCTAGCTGCTATTCCTAGCTTTGTAATGCAAACCACGAAACTACATTCAAAGATCTGTGAAAAAATTGATGCTATCATTAGAAGGTTCATATGGGGAGGAAATGATGAAGGAAGGAAAATACACCTCCTATCATGGGCAAAAATTTGCAGGCCAAAAGAAGGAGGACTGGGAATTAGAACAGCTCGAGTTCAAAACGAATTGTTCTTAATGAAACTATACTGGAGATTCATAACTGAAGTGAACTCACTGTGGGTGAGAACTTGGCAAGCAAAATACAAACAAAAGAGGGAGAGCAGTCAAAAAGGGCTATCAAGTGGCACATCATCGCAGTGGAGAGGGCTGATTTCAGTCAAAGAGAAAGTTATGCAAGGAATAAAGATAAAGATCAGAAATGGTAGTGACACCTTATTTTGGCATGACAAATGGGTAGAGTCAGGTGAAATTCTAGCAAATCTTGTTCCCTTAGGTACAATAAACAGAATAGGAAATATTACAATAGCTGAAGCAGTGGAGAATCAAAGAAGTTGGAGGCAAGAACTCATGCAACGGCTACCACACGAAGCACAACACAAGATAAGGTGCACCCTGCCACCAGATATCGACAGCCCAGAGAGAGATACAATTATCTGGCAAGGCAAAGCAAATGGAAAATTCTCGATGGCATCTGCATACCAGCTGTTGTATGGACATGAGGGACAGGGAAGTCAAACATGGAGTAGAATTTGGCAATTGCCAGTACCACAGAGGGTACGCTCCTTTGTTTGGTTGGTACAACACGAAGGACTCATAACCAATAAGAAAAGAGCAAGATTGGGATTAACAAATAGAGGTATATGCCCGTTGTGTGAAACAGAAGAAGAAGAAGTAATTCATGTGCTAAGGGACTGCCCTATGGCTGCAGGGATATGGAAATGTATGATTGAACCAAGGAACATTGAAAAATTCTTTGAGAAAGAACTATAAGACTGGCTGAACCATTTATGGAAAGGGAATGCAATAGAAGAAGGAACACAGCAATGGCAGGCCACATTTGCCTATACAATGTGGTATATCTGGAAGATAAGAAATCAAAGGGTGTTCCAACACGAAGAAGCTGTGCATGAAGACCCAGTTAGAGCTATTAGAAATCTAGTAAAAGCAAATGAGGTGGCAACAGAGCTCAAAATGAGGTTAAGTGGAAAAAACAGTCAAGGCGGGAACCATAGATGGCAAAGCCCCCCCCCGAGAATTGGGTTAAATTAAATGTTGATGGGGCAGTTAATAGAAACACGAACAAAGCTGCAATAGGGGGAGTGTTCAGAGATGACAAAGGGAGGTGGATGAAAGGTTTCTCAAGATTTTTGGGCAACTGTAACTGCACACCTGCAGAACTTTGGGGAGTGCTGCAAGGACTCCAAATAGCAAAGGAAATGGGAATCAGGAGAATTATAGTTGAGAGTGATGCACGTGAAGTAATTCAGGCGATTGAAGAGGCAAATGCAGAGAGCTACCGAGAAGATGGAAATGCAATGCTGGAAGAGATAGTTAGAGTGCAGATAGGTCTGTTTGAAGTTCAGTACCAAGCCATATCTAGGGAAGCAAACAAATGTGCTGATTTTTTAGCAAAGAAGGCACTCAGTCACATACCGGAACTAAAGATGTTTGAGAATCCTGAGAATGATTTGCAATGTATCTTTTTTAACGATTATAACAATGTAAACTAACAGACTCAGAGCTGTTTTGTGATAATAAATTTCAGTTTCATTAAAAAAAAAATTCTATTGATCATTGAACTTTTCTGACTTTTTTTGGTTCAATCAATTCTTTGAATCATATTTGATTCATTTATTTTCATGCTTTGGAAAAGCTTGATTTTTTTGGGTACTTCTGCTCATCTTTTTATGTGTCTTTTTTTATTTTTGTTTCGAGTCTGTTTGATACTTAAACAGACTTTAAACTTGTCTCTTTTCATGATTATTGTTTCATATCCAAAATTATTTCTATTTATGTCGGGTCTTCTACACGAATTTAGTTTTGATTTTTTTTCTTTCACCTGGATTCGTTGAAGAATTTCGGCAGCGTGTCTCCTTGTATTTTGGTGTTTTTGACTTTGTTTCAAAAGTGAATGATGTGTTTCTGTATTGAAAATGACCTCAAACCCTCGTTTTAAGGAATTCATATCTCCTGAAATTGGGGAGCATAGAGGAGCCTCCCTGCAGTCTCACCGCTACTATAACGTCCAGAGCTGCTCGCACGGTGATTTGCTACAGTACTGATCATTTTACAGCGTTAGGAGCTGCCCATTTCTAGCTAATTTCAGCTGTTCATTCCAGAGGATACGTATTCCATTTTAAGAACATATGAGTGGTTTCTTTATCGGAGACGCGCTCATGCACTTTGGTGAAGGATGGAGAGAAAAGACAATTCCTTTACTAGATACACATGTTGATTCTCCTTTGGGTGGTGGAAGGAAGCACCCTAAGTGTTTCTCTACCAAAGAATACCTTAAACAGAACAGGCGCGGATTCATAGCTCAATTAAATTCGAGCATAAATAAATTCAACCACTGAAGTTGAGATCAAGTCCAGATATAAATCCATTAAAATGCTCTGAAATATCATTAAAAGTATATTTTTTTTCACTAAAAATATACTAAATTTTGCATTTTTTTTAAATCAAATCCGAAAATTTGTCCGATCTTACTCGTGAATAGATCTGCCTCTGATCTCAAGTGATCCGAAATATCGATGTAGCAAGGGGACGATTTGTCGAGCTTCTTCCTCACTCTCGAAATTTGTTTGCTCTCTTTTCTTCAGAACAAACTACCTATAGAAGATGTGAGGAATGGATTTTGAGATAACAAGCACTCTGTTTTGGCTTGAGATGCCGAGTTGCTCTCTTCTCACTTGACTTAAGGTTATTTCAATTTGATAATATTTTAAACTCTGCTCATATGTTTTCCTCCCATGATTATATCCTCTTTTTGAAAAAAAAAATGGTTAAGTTTTTTTATATCCACTTCAAATATTGTATGGATTTCATTTATCTCATTTGCAAAATGGTTACTAAACATAAATAGCGTGCATACTGAACTTTAGGAAATGAAAATGGAATTTTGAAAACAAAAGAAGTAAAAACAGAAATCTGTTTCATGATTTTGAAAAACACAAATTAGTTAACGAAAATTGATACTAATTTTTTGTTAAATAAACTACATATATTTAACAAAATAATCTAACATTTCTGAGTAAAAACTGTAGTTGAATTTTTATGAAATGAACTACTCTCATGATTGTACTTAAAGAGGAGGAATTACTTGATAATGGGTTATCTTGAAAATTTTAACAATGAAATTTTAAATGACTTCATAAAAAAATAAAAAAAGAGAAAAGTTGATAGTAAAAATTTGAACTTATAAATTAGTTGTGTTTTAAATTTGATACAATTTGTGTCATTTTATGCTTCATCAAAGATCATCAAATTTCATACAATATTTCAACGGTTAATAATTAATGGTTAATATCGAGCATCAAGTAACATCAAATTTAAAACTATAAATTCAAGATTAAGTCTATTAATTTTTTCTATTTTTAAGATTTTTTACTAATTAATTTGAAATTTTATTGTTAATATTGTTAAGACATCGATCCATCCTCTGCTTGCAGTTTTTTGTGCTCACTCTGTGTGTAGTTAATCTGGATCATCTGATTAAAGATCAACGATCCCCATCATATCAGTAACGGTGTGACGTTGATCTTTAATCTGATCCATCTCCGTACTTAAAACTCCTCCGGATATAGAAAAATAAAATTGATTCCTCAAGGCTGCAACCCAAAACATGAATTTTCGAGGCCCATGCAGCTGGAATCGAGATCTTCTACCGCGCAGCACCGCCACTGTGCGTGCTGCGCAGAAAATTTGGGCCTTTGATTTGCATCAAAATTCGTGCAAGCTAAACTTTATAATATCAGACCCCCTGAATCAAATCTAGACCGTCCGTAACTCACAGGACATCAAATCTGAACCGTCCGTCGATGCTGCGCGATAGAAGATCAGCATCCATGCAGCTGTGTTGTGTTCTCACTTCTTCCCCTGCAACTCTGACAAGTGAGCCTCATCAACCTTTTAAACTGTGTTGTGTACTAGTGTGTATTGTAAGCTTTGATCAAAAACAGCTGGCAGCTTCTGTTCCGAAAAAAAAAAATGCAAATGAGCTGGCAGCTTTGAGCCCTCTGTAATTCTCTGGCCTACTCCTACTTTTGTTCCTTTTCCTAGTTTTCTTCGTTTGGCCACTGACTAAGCAGTAGATCATTGATAAAACGGGAGTGACAATATCATGGCGGCAATTGCTGCCTACATTTAATTCCCAAGTCTAACTCAACTATCCCAATCTCGTTTTTGTATTTTTCTTAGTTTGAGTTTCGTGATAAAGTCGGAACCGGATCTCTTGCTCGTAAATCTCTGCTTGTTTCGATTTGAACCGTTCAAAATTTATCCAACGGCTAAAATATCTGTCTTCTGAATCAAATCACAACCGTCCGTAAATATCGAACGGTCGAATCGAAAACAAGCAGGAAAAAAGCAGGAATTTACGAGCAGCAGATTCGGACCCGATAAAGTCACCCACGATATTCCTTTAACCCGTGGCGGCTCCAGTCTTTTTCTTCCTCTATCATCTCTGTACAAGTTGGATTGAAATCATCTACTTTTCAACACAAGAAAAGGAGCGTCCTTTTTTTTACATTTGAACCGTCAGATTTGAACGAACGGATTAGATCTCATAAAGAAAGGTCCTTCAATCAAAGTTAATCCGATCTTAACCGTCCGTTTTTTCTTTCACGGCTAAGATGTGAATAATAGATCCCTGCTTTTTATTGAAAATAGTAGCAGATTCAGACCCGTACAAGTTACTCCGAGAAAATATCATTCAACTGTTGCTGTTCTTTCTTGTAACCCTATTGCTGTTCTTTCCCAGAAACCAAATTTTGGAGTAGAAAAATAGATTTCCTCATTCCTTCTACTTATATTCCTGTTCGTGGGAATCTCAATTTCGTCTGTCTTTTCCCAATTGTTGGTTTTGTGAAGTCGGCTTCCCAATTTGCCTTAGCTTTAGTTGAATATGAGAAATTTTAGCTCTTTCTGTGCCGAAATTTGTTTTTAGATGGCGGTGCCAATTCTTTTACTACTTATTTTGTTACAATTTTCTTTGATTTTCGTCTCCAGTTCGGCTTTAAGTATATCTAAGGTTTGTGGTACTGAGGAAATTGCATATTTGGAAAGTTCGGATGGTTATAAAGTCCTAATTGATAAAAATAGTATAGAAAACTCTACGTTAGTTTGTGAGAAGATAAAGTTCTATTTTGAGGCTGGATGTTTCTTGTGTGACCCAAAGTTGGATGTATGGAGAGATGTAGGTAAGAATTTCTGTGGCAGTGACTCGGGTTTCTTGCTTCATGAAGATCAAATTGTAACTTCAGGTGAACTGCTCATCAATTTATAATCTTGCATTTACTTTGTTCAATTAGTAAAAATAATAGATTTCATCATATTTATCAAAATTATTTGTATTGTCAATTATCCACTATCTCAGCCTGCCAGAAAGATCCAAAAATATAAGTAGCATATGGATTTCCCACTAATTGCATCCAAAATTCAGTGAATGTGCATGGGCAGAAGGCCAGAAAGCTATTGCGCGAGTTGCAAGGGAGTGCATCAAACAATGATTGTACAAACAAGAACAGTGATTTGTTGGCAAATACACAAAACAATGATGCTTCTTCAGAGACGGATGATCTCCCTTTGGCAGTGCCAGGGTTTCTTCTCCTGTCTGTCGGCTTCCTTTTTCCATGTTTTAGGCCCAAGAGGAGAGAGAGTAGCCCACCAAGTGTCCGTCCTAATCAATTTATTAATTTGGGTGAGTGCATAGGGACAAGTAGATTCACCAATGTATATTCCTTATTTGAGAAATATCTAATATCCTATTGTTGTCTTTAATGACATGGCCTAGATAAGGTACTGCATATTAATATTGTAATTACAATGAATATATCTCTTATGGTGCCTAAATATATATGTAGTGGATTCATTGTCATCTTTTGATGTGAGTTCGCCCTCTGACAAGCTCCCTCCAGCAACACCACATCGGGTTCCACCAAGTCCATCAAGATTTGCAATGTCCCCGCAACTAAATCGGCCTGGGTCTGTGCAGCTGACTGTCAACCAGATAATCAAGGCCACCCAAAATTTCTCAGATTCACATAAATTAGGTCAAGGTGGGTTCGGTACTGTCTACAGGGCTGTGTTGCCTGATGGTCGTGTTGTTGCAGTCAAGCGTGCAAAGAAGGTGATTATGTGTTTTGTAGCTTTTAATTTTTGAAATGTGATCAAAATTATAAGTACTTGGATTACCAAGCATTGTTAATACAGAAATTTGGCATTATACACTACTGGTATATGATACTGAATTCCCCCGAATTTTTCCTGCAGTTGTTTTTCCCTTGTTTGTGTGCATTTTCCTTCCCACAAGAAGAAAGGGGTGGGAGAGGGAGGGATAGTGTATATCTAAAGAAAATCAAATATATTAATGCTTGCTAGTACGGTAGTACCTCTCCATACACACTGACATTAGAACTGTTATTCTCTTGTGTGCTAACCGTTTTTGTAATTTCTTTAGTGCAACTAATTATTTGATAATCTTATTTAGATTAACTAAGCTATGTTCCCTGTTGAATTTATAGGAACATTTTAATGGGCCCCGTGATGAATTTAGTAATGAGGTTGAGTTGCTGTCAAAAATTGACCACAGGAACCTGGTGAGGTTATTAGGCTCCATCGATAGAGGAAATGAGCGGATTCTTATTACCGAATTTGTTCCAAATGGCACTCTACGGGAGCATCTAGATGGTAAGTTTCCTTATAGTAGTTTATTTACGACTTCTTCCACAAAGGCTCCTTATTTTTCGGTAACTAAACCATGTTCACCTAACTGATCCAACAGACTTTTGAGTTACTTGCCAAACAAATACAACATCCCCATTGTCGGTCTTGATAAATTCTCCTAGGCAACTTTCAATCAATCTGCTGATGATAGGGTTTAAAAATATAATTTTCGTAAATCACGAGGCAAATTTTAATAAAGGAAAATTGGAAGGTGTTTTTGTTGTATATTTCATTTTAATTTTTCTAGTGAAATTGTAACAAACACAATATTCCATCTTTTAAAGGTCAACTCGGGAAGAATCTTGATTTCAACCAGCGTTTGGAAATAGCAATTGATGTTGCTCATGCTCTGACCTATCTCCATTTATATGCAGGTAAAATTTTACTGCCCCTCTTTTATTATATAATACATTGCAAAACTTCTCTCTGAAACGTTTTTTTATTTTCTGTTGTTAACATTTTATAATACAACACTATTAATATTTGAACATGCAATTTACAGAAAAGACAATCATCCATCGGGATGTCAAATCATCGAACATCCTTCTGACAGATAGCTACCGTGCAAAAGTATCAGACTTTGGTTTCGCAAAAAGTGGCCCCAGCGATACAGAAAAGACACACATCTCAACTAAGGTGAAAGGAACAGCTGGTTACCTTGACCCAGAGTACCTGCGCACCTACCAGCTAACCCCTAAGAGTGATGTCTTCTCCTTTGGCATCTTGCTCTTAGAGATTCTTTCTGGGAGACGTCCTGTTGAATTGAAGCGAAATCCTGACGAGAGGATTACTATCAGATGGGTAAGCGCTTTTATCTAGGTCTATTTTCACCTAGGCCATAAACCCTAATACCTGATACCTACTTATTTTTGTTTAATTTTTTATTTTTTACTTTGAAATGGGACCATAAAAAACAAACAAAAATTCAAGTAAATCTAAAGAAAGCAAAACATCTCCTAAAGTCTGCATTTGGTTTGTAATTTGGAATTAATGTCCATTACCCTGCATCCTTGGTGGCACAAGTACAAGTACCATATTGCCATATTGGTGTTATGGTATATAACTATTCTTGCTTAGAAGTATGTAGCAAAGGTTCTTTTAATTAAATCCTATATCATATTGCTTACCAGGCATTCAAGAAGTTCCATGAGGGCAATCTACAAGAAATACTGGATCCACTGCTGGAAGAAAGGGTAGACAATGAACTAATCAGTAAGTTGCTTAATGTGGCGTTTCAATGTGCAGCCCCCACCCGGGATGACCGTCCCACCATGAAAGAGGTCCAAGCAAAACTGTGGGAGATTAGAAAACAGCATGGCAATAGCATCAGAAGAATTTCAGGCTAGTCTTGTCTGTCGCAGGTGAGTTGTCGTCTTGTAAATAAACTCGGGTTGCTGTTTGTTCATTGAAATAAATCATGGAAAGGAAATAGAAAAATGGGGCGTGCTATAAGTATCACATTCTTTTGTGATGGAATGTTTGTTAGATTGGTTGAAATGGGACTTGGGACCATCACAGTTGTTTGTTTTTGTTGATAGTTTTGTAGATTGTACCTGGTGTATTAAATGTTTCTTTTTTTTCATTTTTTTCTCCGATTGTAATCCGTTGCCATCTTTTTTAATAATTGGTTCATTTTCTTATTCTATTTACTATTTTTTCCTGTTCGTCCTTGCTTCCTATTTTCTTGTTCTGCTTCTCTATTTTATGTTGTTCTTTTCTCGAAGTTGGAGAAACTTCACCACCATTTGGTATATCCTCCTTTTGTCTTTTGGTATTTATTTTGATAAAATTGAGAGCTGAATACAAAATGCTATGTTCTTATATCAATAATTTGTGTATTTATTAGTAAATAACTCAACTGCACAAGAAGTATCCAATATATATAGCACATTATATCAAGATTTCAATATTGGTTTCCATAGAAAAAAAAGATTCCAATATTGGAAATGATTCACAATTTCGAATCTGAAATTTAATAATTTTGTAATTTGTTGTATGGATTTACGTACTGCATTACTTTTTACTAGTTTCGTGCAAGTATGAAAAATGAAAAATTTAGATGACAAAGTAATTTTACTGCTTACTTTTCCATACAAATCGGAGTTGTTTAAGCAGTTTCTAAATACTGAATATAATATTTTTGAATATTTTAAACGTATTTTTCCTTGATGACAATTAATTCATTATCTCAACATTTTTTTATATTTTTTAATCATAAAGAACTTCCATAAAATATAAAGAAATTCGCAAACGGTTTGTTCGTCTTATGGACTGGCTAATTGGCTATGTATCAAATTTCACGTAAGAATATTATTTGATGTTAAATAATTTCGAATATGAATACGAATTCGAATAGTTTATGATATGGATATAAATTGGATACCATACACGGATCGAAGAATATCAGACGAATACAGATATAAAAGTAATATAATTCGCGTAATTAAAAGAATCTTAATTTGTTGTATGTTTATTCAAATGCATCAATGAATTATAGAAAAAATATGATACATAAACACAAATTAGATCTAAAACTAATTAAATTTGTAATCCACATAGAAAATTCAATAAAACATATATATATATATATATATATATATATAGTAGGCATTTATTTGGAGCATGGGTAAAATAATATGCATAGTACACCACATAACGTACTATGCATATAGATATAGGTCAATAAATTGAGATTTAAGTTGCTCAATAAATTCTTCATATGAAAATATTGTAGGAAAACAAATTTCGTGATTTTTAGAGCTTTCTTGCTATTTTTAAATATTTTTTAAAAACAGTCCAGATTTAATACTACAAAAGTGTCATTTCTGAGCTGTTTTTAAAAAATAGCAAGAAAGCTCTAAAAATCACGAAATTTTATTTCCTACAAGATTTTGATATGAAGAATTTATTGAGCAACTTAAATATCAATTTAATGACCAAATTAAATACAAATGACCCCATAGTACGTTATGTGGTGTACTATGCATATTATTTTAGCCATGCTCATTTATTTGTTATGACTTTGAATAAAATAAGAGAATATCAGATACATGTACATTGAATAATTTCAAATACTATTAGATATCATATACTTTGAATACAAAAGGCTGATATAAACACCTTTATCAAACACTAACTTGTAATACAATAGTATATATCCCAATTAATTAGCACAAACTTTTATTAGATATCATAGTATTTAGAAACACAAAATACTAAAATTACTGAAAACAAAACAATATTTTTTTTACAAACAAGACATCAATTTTTTTGACAACCAAGTTTTTCAAAAAATCATAACATCACTTCACAACCTTCTTCTAAACATAGCTTTCTTATTACTTAAATCACCAATTTGATAGCTAAAAATGCGCCATTTTTTTAGTGTAATTCTACCGAAATGGCATAAAGTTAATTCAACGATTGAGTTGTGAGTGTAAATATCTACGAGTTATGAAAATTAAAGATATGCTAAAGTACGAATAAATATTGAGTAACAAGAATATCAACTCGTAAATGGTGTGGACTGGAAATAAAAAGACAATATTATAATTAAATGGCCAGAATTTTTTGCTATACATGATCAAAATTGTAATTAATTTTATATATATGGTCAAAATTGTAATTAAATGTTCATAAGCAAAAAAAGATGGGAACGGTAGATTTTCTACCGTTCGGCATAAATTCAAGTCCCGAACGATAGTTTTTCTACCGTTCTGGCCATTCAATCGAAAAACCCTAGTTCCTTGACTACTTTTATCGATACCAATTTCATAATTACCAAAAAAACTAAGATGTAATCCAGACTACTTAGTTTTCATGCCTAAGGAGCCATTTGGTACAACAAGTTTCTTTCGGGAATTCGATGGAAGATAGTTATTCTAGAGAAACTCTCTTCTACTTAATTTCACTTTTGTTTTGTAACAATATTTGAGAAGATGCATTTGCATGAGAGAGGGCAATAAAAAATATGAGAAGAAAAAAATATTTGAGCCATCTTCCGAAAGAGCACTCTTTCATCAAATTCTTAAAAGAAAGTTATTCCATTTAATTCCACTAGTGTTTGGTACGCCCTAAAAGACTTTGGGTCTGTTTGACAAAACAAGGAATAGTGACATAAGAGTGCAACTTAGAATAGTAAAAGTAGAATAGTGTGATTTTGGAAAAGTGATAGAAGAGTGGTATTCTTGACTATTCAGAAGAGCGAAATTATCATTTGGCAGGTGTTAATTGGAATAGTAGAAATATTGATAATTATGATAATAATGATAATGATGATATAATATAATAATGATAACAATAATAAACTATATAATATAATAAATTAATAATAATGTGCATTATTTTCTAAAATAAATAAAATATAATATTGGTGATAATAACAATAACAGTAATATAATAATAATAACTAATAACATAATAGTAATAATGATAATATAAGAAAAAAATATAATTATTATAATGATTTTATTATTTTAAAATAATAAAATAATAATAATAAACTAACGATACAATATAATATAAGAATATTAATATCAATAATAATAATAATAATAATAAATAAGTAAATAATAGAATACAATATTATTAATTACATTAATTTTTAATAATAATAATAATAATAATTTTAAGTAAATAAATAATAGAATAAAATATTATTATTTTAAAATATTATATGCAAAAATATTATATGCAAAAATATAGTAATATGTATTATTTAAAATAATAAAATAGTAATAATTAATATTATTTTAATAATAAAGATAATATAATAATATTATTAATATTAATAATAATAATAATAATAAAGTATATATAATATACTAACCCAAACCTCCTTGGTCTTTGCTTTTACAGATGCATGACCAAGCAACTGGCATCATTTTTTTCCTAGTAGTGTTTCCTCCAAACCAGAAGAATTTTTTCCTTATTCTGTCTATCCTAATTCGAACATTTACTGGCAATCTGTATAAAGAAAGCCAATACAGAGGGATAGCTGTAATAATTGAGTTGAGAAGAGTTAACCTACCTCCTAGTGATAAAAATCTACCCTGCTAGCATTGTAATTTTTTTCCAATTTTTTCAATCAATATTTCCCAATCTATTTTATTCAGATTTTTCCAATGTAAATGAACACCTAGATATTTAATGGGAAGAGAAACTAGATTACATCCTAGAATATTAGCTAAATTGGAACCAATGTCTTGATTGATATTTAGAGGAATTAATTCACATTTCTCAAAATTTATTTTCAATCCATTTTCAAAGGCAACAAGGATCCATTTGAGATATTGAATCTCAGCTGCATCTGCTTTTAAGAATAGTAAAGTATCATCAGCAAAGTGGAGATTGATAATATTATCTAAATTATCAAAATTCCCTACTCCCTCTATGAATCCTGCCTCTCTAGCATTAGCAAGAATGATGTTGAGAGCATCTGCTACTAGATCAAAAAGAAAAGGAGACAAGGGATCTCCTTGCCTCACTCCTCTTTTGCAATAGAAATACTCACCTAGGTAACCATTAAAATCAATGCATGTTTTGCTCTCTTGAAAGATCAAGTTAATCCAATTAACCCATTTTTCGTTAAATCCTCTACTTGTTAGTACTTCTAATAAAAAATCCCAATTTACTCTATCAAAGGCTTTTTCAAAATCTATTTTGAAGAGTGCACCTCTGATTTTATTAATTCTAATCTTATGAAGTATCTCATGGGCAACTACTACATTATCTAAAATGAACCTCCCTTTAATATAAGCAGTTTGAGAATGATCAATAAGATCATTCATATATAAGGATAATCTTTTTGTTAACAGTTTTGTTATGATTTTGAAACTACAGTTTATGAGACTAATAGGCCTAAATTTTTTAATAAGTATAGCATCAGTTTTTTTTGGAATGAGGCAAATGTATGCCATATTTAGCTTAGAGATTTCTAGTTCATTATCAAAAAAAGCATTGATTATTAGCATAACATCATTTTTGACTAAGTCCCAGAACGTCTGGTAAAAGAGAAAAGAGAAACCATCAGGACCCGGGGCTTTATTAGGGTTGCAAGAAAAAACTACATCTCTAACTTCTTGGTATGAAAAGGGTTTAGTCAGATCATCAGCTTGAGAGGGTGTTAGTTTATATTTATGTGGCCAAAAATTGCACTGAAGAGAGATCAATATGTTCTCTTCCTTGCCTAATAAGTCCCTGTAAAAACTGGTAACATGCTTCTCTAATACTTAGATCATAAATCATTTCATTATTTATTTCTAAAGATAGTATTAGATTCTGTTTTTTCCTTGAATTGGCTATAGCATGATAGAATTTTGTGTTCCTATCTCCTTCCAAATGCCATTTAAGTTTAGCTCTTTGCTGCCAATATATTTCCTCATTGTCATATATTTTATCTAAAGAATCATGACATATTTTCAGAGATTCTATCTCTATCTGCTCTAAATCTCTAGTTTCTTGTATCATTTCATATTCATTTATTTTTTTAGAATATTCGTTTTTCTGCTTCCTTTTGTTTGCCACTAAATTCTTATTCCAACCTTTCAATTTTTTCCTAATAAATTGGAGTTTAAGTCTCTAGCAATTTCCTATATCTAAAGTATCTATCTGATATGAATTCCACCATTTTTCCATTAGATTTCTAAACTCTTCATCTTCTAACCAAACTTTTTCAAACCTAATAGGTTTGTTTGAAATTCTAGCATTACTGCATGTAGATAAAATCATAGGGTTATGATCAGAAAGGATTCTAGGCAAGGAAGTAAGAATATTATTGTTGTGATGATCATACCAGTCAATTGAACAAAAAAATCTATCTAATAAGGCAAGGTTTTTGGAAGTTGATGATTTGGCCAAGTAAATTTCCTATCAATGAGAGAGATTTCCATTAATTCTAATTTGGAAATCAGAGAATTAAACCTATTACTAATCACATGATTATGGGAGGATCCAGTTCTTTCGCTACTTTTTCTAATCATATTGAAATCACCACATATCAACCAAAAAGGATGATTTAGGTTAGAGAATATATCATCTAATTCCACAAAAAAAGTTTTCCTAAGATTATTTGTTACTGGAGCATATACAGTAGTTAAAGTCCATGTATATTGTTCATTTTTGTTTTGTAGTTCTATTGAGACACATAAATTAAGACATTTAGAATTTAGAATATCATACTTATTTGAGTCAATACCTACTATGATACCTCCTGAGTTCCCTAAAGAGGGTTTGAAAATCCACTTCATATTTGAAGGGCCTAGATTATCTAGTGTTCTATAACTGAAATCTTTCTTTTTTGTTTCCTGTATAGTTACTATCTCTATATTATGTTTACTTATTAATTCCCTAACAACATTTCTTTTCCTAGATTGACCTAAACCTATGCAATTCCAATTAAGCAACTGAACCATTATATTTTTAATCTAAATCTTCAGATGGACTTAAAAAGTCCTCACTAATGTCTACAAGATCATTCTTTCCCTTTACTAACATTTTAGAG
>CAXKVX010002795.1:0-55639 GCA_964058865.1 Eleocharis quinqueflora | reverse complement strand
AATGCAAAAGAGCCAAATAAAGAGTTATATCATGTCATACTCATCTTAGACATTAAATTCTTCTTCTGAAGATAAATCTTTACACTATGTTGTCATTTGCCAAGGTATTCAGGTTGCTAATATGCAATGCTATGTTTTGTTTAGTTTGAGCCGGAGAGCTCATCAGCTATGGGTTTTGGATTTCGGTGTGGTTTCCTTGGATTGCTTCATATGGAGATTGTGCAGGTACAATACTCTATTATAACTATAAAGAAAACGATCCAAGGATGGAGTGCTACTTCTTTTTTCAATCTCGCAACAATTAATTTCTTGTAACCTTGGATTGCATTTATCTGTACTCATTGATTATTGTTTTTCTCCCTTTAGGAAAGACTTGAGCGAGAGTACAACTTGAATCTGATAACTACTGCACCGAGTGTAGTTTATAGAGTCAATTGCTCGGATGGAGAAACAGTAATAATTCAGATCATTATCCTATTATCATTCCTAGACAATTTGTTTTCATTTAATTTGTTGTTTTTAATTTTCAGATTGAGTGCTCAAATCCTTCTTTATTGCCAGAACCAGGAAAAAGAAGATCAATTGAAGAACCATACATTAGGGTTTGTTCCCTTTTCTAAAGCTATTTAGCATCCATTTTTTTATGCTACAAAAGCATGTGTAATGATGATGTGGTTTATATGGAATTGTGTATAAGATGATTTATATGTGTGTCTGCGACACTTACAAATATATCATCCATATAATAGGATATATCAGGTGTCCTTCTTAGACAGGGACATCGTTGATGCACATGTAACCTCTTATATTTCCCTTTTTTAACATACTATTGCACCTTCATTCTTCCTTATGTGGATATAAACCACGAGAAAGGAGTATTGTTTTCGGACATTTGAAGTAACTGAGGAAAGAGGCAGTACACAGGATTTTGTGTGGTTTCCATAATAATTTTGTATATAGTAGTTTAAATTATATTTAATTATTTCAAAGGTAATCAAAATTCTGCACATATGATGTAGGTTGAAATGTTGACACCAAAAGACTACATAGGAGCTCTAATGGAACTGGGGCAAGATAGAAGAGGCATTTTCAAAGAACTGAATTATATTACTGAAGATAGAGCCTCTATTATTTATGAATTACCCCTGGCAGAGGTATTAATTAGGAAACTCTTCGACCTTAATATGAAAGAGATCAAAGTATACATTAGCTGAACATCTTGTTGTCACAGATGGTTGGGGACTTCTTTGATCAGCTCAAGTCTAGAAGCAAGGGCTATGCTAGCATGGAATACTCACTCATTGGGTATCTGCTTGTGTTCTGATTTTTTTTTTATTACCATTCCTTTAATCTCCCTTGTAATTTTTTGTTATGAATATTCTTTTACCAGGTATAGGGAAAGTGATCTGGTGAAGCTTGATGTTCAAATAAATGCTGAACCTGTAGAGCCACTATCTACAATTGTACACAAGGATAAGGTGATATCAATAAACTGTTTGCGGTTTCAATTCAAAGTTTGGGTAGTGAAGGAAAAAAACTAGAAACCTCTTGCACCAAAGATGTACAGAAAACTCAAATGCCAAAGAACCTCATAGAACTGATATATAAACACAGAATTGGGTTGCAATATGGCACATGTTGGTGTTGCACCGCTTCCACCTAGTACTGTAATCCTTCATAGAAACTAGAATGGGGTGCGGGCTGTTTGTGAATGTTCGTCTTCCAACCACAATACTGTTATGATGGAGGTTCGCATCTCCTGCTATTCACATATGGAAAAGCAGGACCCTGCCATCCAAATTTGGTCTATCCAATCTAAAATGGACAGGTCAGATCCACATCACTGATCCTGGGGCGGTTAGAGGGGTGGGGGGTGGTTAAGCTGTCCATGGGAAGCCGATGCCAACAATAGGGTCCAAATTGGACATTGCAAAACTCCCTGCTATTTCTGCTGGTCATCAGATGAAAAGAAGCTGAGAAACAAATCCAATGGAGTGACTGTTTACTTTTGTACTTTTCCAGGCATATTCTGTTGGAAAGGCTCTAACAGAAAAGCTAAAAGAACTTATTCCCCGACAAATGTTTAAAGTGCCTATCCAGGTGGTATTCTTTTTTAAATTTGCCGTGATTATAGATTTTTTAATGTTAGTGTAAATAAGGTATAAAAAGAAAATACTGTAGATTATGATGTGAGGTACAATGCTTAATTCAGCCAGAAAAAAGGATAAGCTTGCATTTTCCCTTAAAAAATAAATATTTTTATTTCCTTTCTTGTTTGAGCTGTTGGAATTATATTTTATCTGTGAGAAACCTGGAGTTGTGTGCTTATTATACTCTAGTTCCCTTTTTTTCTCGGAGTGATAATTATACCTTGCTAATGCTCCAAGAATCAGGCATGCTTTTTGAGAAGAATAACATGGTAGTCTGTAGAAAGTACAAAAATATTGCATATGAACCTAGATATTGATCATATGCCATGTTCTTTACTGGCTTCAACAAACCTGAACCATCCTTGCTGATCTTTTTCGAAAGTAAGAAAGGGGGGTAGTTTGTCAATGCTGAATGAATACCATTAATTTTTTTTTAAGGTTTCTCAGGGGATAGACATGAAAATTATATGGTTGCATGAGAGATGTCTAATGAAATAATGATTGTTGAACTGGTATCATTGATAGGCATGTATCGGTGCAAAGGTGATTGCTAGTGAATCTTTATCAGCCATAAGAAAAGATGTTCTTGCAAAATGTTATGGTAATTATGAGACTTCCTCACTTGCATTCCTGTAACACACTGAAAAACATACATATATATCCGCTCAAAAAGGCAAACCATCATATATCTAAGTTACATTGTACTTCTTTTTCTTTCTTTTTAAATTTTTTTAGAAGTAGTGTTATGTACTGCTTTCAGTGACATGGAAACAGATAGTCTACAAAAAGAGGAACCAGCAAACCATCCATTAAAATTGTAAATGCAATCCAAACAAAGATTTTTGCCCATTGAAACTAAAATCCAATTTCATTTCTCATCAACCATTCAAATCGGTTAGCCATGAGTTGTTTTGGCTTCAAATTCAAACTGTCAATCCAAACCGTCCAAGGTAATCTCCATATTGAAATCTTACTAGAGACTAAAATTTACATTTTTTTCGAATTTTTTTACTAGTTTTTAAAGAAGCGGAAAGTCGGTCATATCGGATGGTTCAGAAATTACATAAGATCAACAAATTTTCTACTTCTCTAAAAATAGTAAAAAAATTCAGAAAAATGAAAATTTTGTTCTATAGTGAAATTTCAATATGAAAAATAAGTTGGACGGTTTAGATTGATAATTTGGATTTAAAATTTCAAAATTTGAAGTGAAATCAAAACTCGAAGCCAAACTTCATGAAGCATAATAGCATTGCTCTATATATATACATATTTTATGTAAGGACTTTATATGTTTATGCATTAGTACTCTTGATCTGCATAATTTAGAAGTTATCTGACATTTTAATATCTTTTAGGTGGCGATATAACAAGAAAGAAGAAATTGCTTAGGAAGCAGGTCATTTATTCTTCCTTGTACTAAATAATTATTATCATCTTATCATCTCAAGTTTTCTTTGAGTAAATTGTTTCTAATAGTAAGTACCAATAGGCTGAAGGGAAGAAGAGAATGAAAGCCATAGGCAAGGTTGATATACCACAAGAAGCATTTATGGCAGTGCTCAAGCTAGAGAAGGAAGTTATATGAGTGTCTTGTACAAAAGTTCGCAAGGGGAAATAAAATAATCTCAATTTTTTTCTGTCTGGGGGTTATATTATTATAGTGACGTTTTTCATGAAAGATATTTAGGGTAGATGCCCTCTGGTAATTTCAAATTAATGTAAAGTTTCTTTTATTGTAAGAAAATAGTTATGACATAGTTCAAAAGAAGTTTAACCCGGGTTTGTAGTTTGGATTGCTCTGGTGGAATTCTGTATGAATTTATAGTTTAGCACTTGCAGGAGCAAACTTGTGACCTTAAAATAAACTACCAACAAATTGAAATATCATTAAGGGGTGTTCGGATGTACCAAAACCCAAGGGAAATATTGGATAAGTTTAAGGGATGGAAACATTTTTCATGAACCTGTTCGGCTGCAGATTTTTGTACCCACGCAAGCCAATGGGAAAGATGATGGGAACACCAAATATATACAAAAGTTCGGGAATTTGAACATTCAGTTGGAGTTAATTTTTTTCCCAACCTTTTGGTCCTCCTACATCTACTCAGAGTGCGTATCTGTTGATTTGAATCGCGAATTTAGATCAACGGTGTTGATTTAATAATATGAGGGGCTCTCGTGAATCATATCAATGACAGTCGACTGTTGATTTTTAATTCGACGGTTCATATTGAATACGCAGAGTGCGGAGAGGAAAATAATACGCGGAGAATGGCGGTCTGGCGGTACCTCCATGGGAACTTGCAAATTGAATAACCGGTAACCCAAACCCATTCCCAAATTTCCCCAAAAAAAAACCTTTTGCCGAACAGTCCCAAGTCTTGACTTCCACCTTGCTATATGACTATCATCAAACCTTCAATCGGTTAGCTGTGTTTCATCTTGCGATAAAACAACTTACTGTACCAAACCGCTTTCATTCCAACTTGGTACGAGGTAGACCTGTTACTGGGGCATATTGGAAGATATTGCAATTTAGATGCAGCTCATTTAATCAGGAAGTCTAGTTGAGTGATGTTGGTGTCAGGCATCTTATCTTATTATCCTGCCTTTCAAAGACCTTTTATCTTGAGTGTGAAATTTTCTTTTATTCTACTTTGCAAAGAGCCTTTTTCTTGGATACCGCCTCAAGGTTGATTACTGTTCCTATTTTGGTGAATCAGTACAATTAATAGAGTGAAACCATGTTAATTACTGGAGCAAAAAATAAAATTGAAGTTCGATAATTACTTATCTGTCAATTTTATCCATTTATTTGTTTTGCCATCCCATTCTATACAACTCGTAGCTTCATTAAGTATTGCTAGTAGATTATCTATCAATCTTATCCCATTCCATAATAGCTAATTTTTGTTTTACTGATTTAACTGTGCTAATAACTACTAACTACAGGGAAATTAAGAAAACCCACAATTACTAGTACAACTTTAGTCTATTCCTCTTTGAATCTGATCCAAAAAGAGCTCAAATGAGACAAGACACAGAACTAGATACCTGATAAGTTTTTCTTTATGTCAACATGATGTTGCTGAAAAGATATATTCCCCCACATCCCATGTCTATTAAAGCTATACAAGTAGGATTCGCACCTCCAGAAATCAGAAACATCCACACATACATATCATAATAATCATCAATGGCCTCCTCCAATCCATCCCATGCCCAACCATTATCCCTCAATTTTGAGGCACTAAGCTACGTCAACAGTTTGGTAGAGGCCTTTCGGGCCTTTGATTCAGACAACAACGGCCTGATCAACACAGGCGAGCTCCAGGGGCTCCTTTCATCACTAGGACATGACAGGAGCGAGCAGGATGCTAAAGACATGATAACACATGCCAGCAAAACCCAGAATGGACAACTCAGCATAGAGGATTTCCTCGACATGATGAACGCCGGCGAATTAGGCCTCGGTGGATTAGGTGAATTGCTTGAGTCAGTGGTGCCTGTTCTGGGTTCAGCATCAGGACCTGGTGGAATGGTGGATGGGGAGGAATTGGCTAAGGTAATGAGTTTGGTTGGCAGTGCAAGTTTGGAAGACTGTTTGGAGATCATATCATGCCTTGATGGGGATGGTGATGGCGTGATTAGCATCGAGGAGATCAAACTGATGGCATCATTACTTTAGATGTACAATAGATTTTAAGTTGCAAAATGTTGGGGATAATGCCATATCTATATATGGATGCGAACTCTGTTGCACCAACACTGTTATTTTGGTGCGCTCTAAGTTCGATTACAATAATTTTCAGTGGCCTTCTGAGCATGCTTACCAGTGTAAGGCTATATATGTTTGTCAAGTGTCTTGGATAAACTGTTGTGTGTTTGTATGCAGCATTAATCATCTAATTTCACCTTTATGAATGTTATGAGATGATGAATAAATAAAAATCGAAAATCCTTATATCTCATAGTTGGGAGACAACATGTCGAACCGTTTCTATTTGGAAATGCTAATTTCCTAAATCACCACATTGAAATAAAAAATCCAGAAAAAAATGCAAAGTACGAAATCAGCCCAGGTATAATAGGCTGTTTGTTATTTTGGAAAACAGAATTTTTTTGGTTTTATAATTTGTGAAATGGAGTGATATATCTACGCTAATATTCCCTCGTTATTTCGGTCAACGTGTTTCCCCATTTCATCTCACATTTTTTATTTTTTCAACGAACTTTTTTGTATTCAGAACGCTAAAAAAATTATTTTCATAATAGAGGCAATTCTAGGCATATGTGCATGAACTTGTTTTCTGAAAATAAAAAATCTGACTAGTGTTATAATGAAGTTTAAAGTCCATCAGATATTTATTTAAGTTTATAGCGCCTGGGCTGGAGTTTTAGATAAGTGTCTAGACTTCATATTTATTATTGTTATTATTATTATTATTATTATTATTATTATTATTATTATTATTATTATTATTATTATTATTATTATTATTATGTTCTTATTTAAATTTAATCTGAATCCATGACTACATAATTAACTATCAAAATACTTAAAGACGTGTTTTTAAATAGATAGATGAATTAAATATTATTAAATTCTGAAAATTTAAATTTTCTTCACGTAGATGATATCTTTTTCTTTGTTATTATATATGTCCTTAAAGAGATAGTAATCTATAGATCGTTGTATCTAAAACAAATGATAAGATTGTCCATTAAAAAATTATCATTAAATAACATAAATACATTCATTCTGTACTTGTATATTTTGGGTCATACGACTCAAACAAAAAAACATGATCTACTTTTTGTAGGACGGTATAATAACAAATATACATGTACTGTTGCATCGCTGTACTAATTCCGGTTCTCTCCGTGGTACCGATAAGCTAACTAGTTATATATTAACTAAAAATTACACCGTGGCGGCCTACCGTCGTTTTTTGTTTTTTTTTTCTGTTCGAAGAAGAAGAAATATTTTGTATTAGAAAAATAAACAACGCAATTATACTAACTTTAAGCTTTTCGTTGAATAACATAAATATTTCACTGAAATTATAATTATCATACATCTTTTTTAAAATTCTTTTGAAAGCATGATGTTCCCTCAAAAAAAAGAAAGCATGATGATTTATATGAAATGAGGAAGGTGTGGATATTAAATATATAGTATTGATATTGATTAGAAACATTAAAAGTTATTTAAAACACTGATTTAAATTTGTATTATGTTAGGCAGATAAATAAATGATATTACTCTCTGCTTAAATAAGTTTAATACTATATATGCTATTTGTGATTATTATGTTTTCTTTTTTTACTGAAGTTCTCCAGGGAATTTTACTAGTTCACAAGTTTTGATATATCATATAATATATTAAATTACATACAGTACTTCTACTCATTTCCGCTATTTCAGTGCAATGCAATTTTTCCTTTTTCAAAATACCCCACCTAGTTAAAAATGATTTAATATCTGATTATAGGAACCCCCATGTTAGAGGAGCAATTAAAGGACTGTCAATCTGTCAGAATTAATTAATAGGGATCACCGTTAATTAACCAGAGAAGCTTAATTTCAACCTCAGAAGGTAAAAACATCGATCCTGTTAATTTCAACATGGGAGCATTGGATTCTACAATAGTCAATAAACCCTAATTTAATCTTGTCACTTGTCAGTCTGAAATTTCACTTGGAGATCTGTGCTTGACAGGTAATTACACAGAAGTCAGTTAATAATTAAGCTTTGTTTAACTCTAGCTTTTTATTATAAAATAATAAAAGAACATACTAACAAACTACTGCTCTCTGCCTGTTTACCTAACAACAGTTTTGACTCGCTACAGGAGCTTTTTTTTTACAGACTCTTCAAAATTAAGTGAATTAACAAACCTCATTAATTAGGATATTGTTATTGTATTCTTCTTTACAAATGTAGTAAAGTCTCTCAACTTTAAATATTAATTCACAAAGAAAATATTTGAAACAGATGTCAAACATGAATTTCAAATAAGTGATAAATTAAAACGTTATATATCTTAGTCATCAGACTAAAATATTATATTATTGCCTTTTATATAGACTGTTGTTTATATTTATATACATGTTTACATTCTACAATTATCTCCTTTTTCTAAAAAAATAATGACATAATAACAGCTATCTCATGTTTACGTGCCTTATAAATTTGAATTAATTAGTTAAAAAGTTGACTCTTAATAGGATTAGCAAGAACGCAAAAACTAATACATACTTTGCAAATTAACATGCGTAATATAATAACACATTATAACACCAGGATGATCTAGAAGCAATTTAAGTCCAGGCACAATTAAGTTCCGAACACAAAACCACTAAAATATCATTAAAAACTTATTTTTTTCTTAAAAAATAACAAAAATATACTAAATTTTACATTTTTTGAAAATCAATTCCGAATACTTGTCGAAACTTGCTCATGAATGACTCCACCACTGAATAACACTAAAATAATATTTGTTAATATTTGAATTTAATTTGATTTAAAATTGTAAAAAGCTGAACTATAAATGAAACAAATAATCAAACTATTATAACTTTTAACTGAGTAAAATAAAAATAAACTTGATACTTAACTGAATTGGATTAAAACCGAGCGAATAGAATCTGAAATCTTGAACGCCTGCGTAGCTAGTACGCTCAAGTTTAAACAATAAAATAAAACCAAGAGCAAAAAGTAAGAAAGAAAGACGCAAGCAGCGACGCAAAATCTACACCTTGGTTTGAATGTCAATATGATAATTAAATTTCAATGTTTCACACTTACCAATCAAAGAAACGAACAAAAAAAATAAAGCTTCATTCACACTATTGACAAGTTTAACATTATGTTTGACATATTTCATACTAAAAAATATTTCAGTACGTATGATAAACTAAAAACATCATTATCCTTGCAGCAAAATAAAATTAGATGAAAAAAATATATAAATATCCGGGATCTGTCTCCTTCAATGTCTCTACCACGGTACCACCTATAAGAAAAGAGACCTCCTACAGTCAATATATTATGGGACCCGATCGGTCAAGGTGATGGAAACCAACGTCGAGCAAAACACGGAGCACTGTAGCAGCATCCAAATTAGATATCGATAGAAATTTATCAAATTTCTTCATATCAATTTCATAGTATCATGCATCTGCATTTCTAGTCTGCTGACAATGATAATTTTTAATTAGTAAATAAGAAGTATAGTCCATGGGCAAAAGCTTAAAAAGAAGAAGTATATAATATACAATTTCAGAGATAAAAGATGCTCAACCTCTTGTAAAGGACATGACTACAGTAATTAAAACTATAACGTAGATATCAAAAGTTATTTAGAACTATTTTAGTATTACTATTGAGCTACTTGGCATATTTAAACAATGTATAAAAGAAAGGAGAGACAAAAAGCCTTTTCAATTTAATTATAAAAATACACATCTGCAGGTATAATTGAATGTTTTGCACCTTCCAGACAGGTGGCTTTTGTGATTCAGTGCAAAATAAATCTCAAGCTTACAATTGGCCTTTTTTATCAGCATTTCAGATTCACAGTGTAAAAACTAGTGAAAAGTAAACAAAGGCCACTACTGCACAATATTTATTAAAAAATGCGATGAGGTAATTAACTAAACCCCAATGTGTTGTGCATGTCTTTCCCATTCACTTTTACATAGTTGATGTGGATACAAGGGGATCCCCATCTGATTCTTTATTTTTTATTTTATTTTCTCTCCGTTACGGTATCGATCTCTCCTACAACAGTCAGCCATTAAATCTAGCTCACGACTCTATTACTTTTTGAATTAGCTGAAGGAACAAAACATTCTGCATTTTTTTATTTTTTTTCTCTCCATGTGTTATAAAGAAAAACAGTTTTCAGTTTACCTATTCAATTTGTGTTGCATTGCATATAGGCTACGTTATACACTAATAAATTACAATTTTACGGATTATTCGAGTCATTGTGATCATTAAATAATTAAGCATCTTTGTTTTATGCAGAAACTTCAGCAAGATTCTACTTGTGTTTATCTCTTTCATCACGTTCGTTTCACATGATTGTGTGGTAATTAACACATTAACAAATTAACAGTAGCCTATAGCCGATAGTTCTCAAGCTGCCACTTTTTTTTTTTCTGGAAATTTAGAGTAGTCTTGGTCTAGCATTAATGGTCAATTAATCGTATCCACCTTATGAATTGTGTGGTAATTAGTGTCATTAATTTAGCACCTTTTCTTTTCTATTACATCTGATATGAATATGATCTCCTCATTTCTCTCTCTCAAATAATGATTTCCTTTAGTTCGAACTGTTTATCTTTTTTTTCAGATCAATAGTGCACCGAGCCTATCCCAAAATACTTGAAACCCTAAGCACACAAATTCTAAAGCTGCATGCTTCCGGTCAAAGATGCAATCACATCACATGAGTCACTGAGTACTCACTGTTATTCAAAATATTTAAGCACTAATTAACCTCTCTCTCCCTGGTCCCCTACTACTACTAGTTCACCCCTATATTATCTCAAATCTTCAAAACAAATCTTTCCCCAATGAATTTCCATCAAAGCCAACAAACTATGAAGAACAAATCCAGTTGTCTCTCTAAACTAAAGCATCTAGCATTACTTGTGTTGATGCTTTTTCTCGTAAGCTCTTGTTACTCCTTGAGTTCTAGTCAGAGGAAGAATTATCAAGTCAGGAGATTGCTTAATATACGAGCACCACCGATGCATCAAGATATGCGGGTTAATGGGTCTGCGGAGCCCGTTAAGAAGGTTAAAGATAGCAAGAGGAAAATACCACCATCTCACTTTAGTCCCGTCCAAAATAGATAGATAGAGGTACGTATAAGTTATAACTGATTAATAAGCTTTGCTTAAGGAAAAAATATACTAGATATAACTGGGAAATAGTTCTCAACATAATGTTCAAAGGAAGAGTTATAATGCTGGGGATTGGGGAAGTACTGCCATTTTGGCAATTAATTTATACAATATTATCGTTACAATGTTTTAGTTAATTAGTTTTGGCTTATTTCTTTTAATTTGGGCTTAATTTTAGTTAACCTTTTTTTTTCAGGACAGGAAAAGGACTAGGAGCAATGAGCCTAACCTAGCAGAGAAGAGAACCTTTTGTTTCATTCTTTTGTATTTTCTTTAGGTGTTCTTTTTTGTTAGAAAATTTTGTTCTTTAGTTCTGCATGCATCGATCCGTTCTTAATGCTACAGGTAATTTAGGCATAGTTTTTTATTGTTGTGTTTTTTTCCTAATTATTTTTGTTAGTTTTCTTAGATGTAAAATATTTAGGGAATGAATGAAGTTTATTGTGAAATTTAGTTTTGCCAGTTGATTCCACTTCCAAAATGAGAAAAAAAGAGAAGTCTTACCAGTTGATTCAAGCGTTCTCCCACATATACAAAGAAAATACAAAAATTATTGGGTTTCCTCTTTGTATTTTTTTTGTTTCTACATAGAAGTAAAATAGTAAATAATAGTTCATCAGCTTTCATTATACTCCAAAATTCCAAAAGCCAATTCAATATAGTAATACACTTATAAAACTAAAATAATTATATTCACATAAAGAGTATATGAGTACTAGTCTGTTCTTTATAATTACTTATTCACATCATTGCGCATAAAACTCATGTTCGTCTTTTGTTCATAATTTCGAAAGGATAATACCAGTAATAATTTAACCACATTATAGTAAACCATTAATGCTTCTTTTTAACTTCTTGACTAAACATTGGCAAATTTTCAAATTGTACATGCCAATAATTGCATTGGTTACAAACAGCTTCGACAGTTTTACCTAAAAGTTGGTACCCGGTACCAGTAGCTGCTAAAGCTTCACATATACCTCCTGATTCTCTTTTCTATCCCAATATTGAAACCTTGAAACCGAATCATAAGCTACAACAATGAGCACCCAAATTTACTGATAAAGAAAACATAAACAATGAAAAGGCACCAAAACTAAAAGGCATTAAAAATGAAGTCGGCACCAAATACAAAGGTCAAAGAACCCATAATACACAACACAAGAGAAGGCACTAAATTAATGGGCCAACAGGCCCAAAATCCGATTCTTTCCATGGGGAACGGATGAGATCCGGCCCAATTTAACCTAGGCCGAACCATAGAAGACCGGAACTCGAACCGAATCCCCTCCCGCCATTGCCTGAGACAGTGTCACAGTTAGGGGTGTCAAACGTTCTAAACGATCACGGAAGCAATCATTACCGTCCATCGTTCCGTTGAATCAAGCCGTGTTTCGTTGATCGTTTTGTTCCGTGAACGAAAGTGAATTTTGTATCGTTGATCGTTTCGTTAAATTTAAATGATCAAAACGCAAACCCGTCCAAAATTTAACTCGTTTACTGCCTCATCCATTTGACTCATCACTGAATCAAAGTATACAAAAAATAAAAAAAAATAACTTGTAATTTCACAACACAAAAATACAAACATATGAACTTGTAAATACAACATAATTTAGT
The DNA here is from genome assembly GCA_964058865.1 of Eleocharis quinqueflora. Lineage (NCBI taxonomy): Eukaryota > Viridiplantae > Streptophyta > Magnoliopsida > Poales > Cyperaceae > Eleocharis > Eleocharis quinqueflora. The sequence goes on along the minus strand of CAXKVX010002795.1, from coordinate 42,943 downwards.
ACCAATTAAATGATTCAAACAAACACAACAATACAACACCAATTGATTGAAAAGATGAACTAAAACTCAACCTAGAACTGATCATAACTAATTGAAACATACACAACTTCAATCTAGAACTAATCACAGCTCAGCAGACAACAGCTCAACCAGATTACAACTCAAAAGCTCAAATACTCAACCAGATCACAACCCATAAGCTCAACCTAGAACTGAAGCTATCTTCTCATAATCTCAGATACCAATCTCAACCATAGGCTAAAAAGAAACGAATTGAAAACATTTGAAACTCATAAATCATCACAGAAGAATCATTGCTTCAGTTCTAAGGAGCCAAAGAGATGAACTGGTAAACCAGCATTCCAGGCTATATTCCCAACAATACTGACCTACTGCCAAGCAAACAAGACATGAAGTCTTGCTAGCATCAAAAGGTGGAGCTCAAATATACCTCACTTAGGCATCAAACAAGTGACTGCACCACTTCATCAGGTGTCACTTCATCACTGGACCATAGTGGATCATCACATTCTCCACCACTATCTACAAGCATCAAGCAAGATTGAGCCATTTTATACAAGTTAAAACTTATAATGATAGCAGAGTTTAAGAGAGATTACTAGTGACCGATGCACGCAACCAGTCTTGAGCACATATAAGTGCTTCAATGCTCTCATCATTCAAGGAGCTTCTAATTGGTGACAGTGTTCTTCCACTGGTACTGAATGTGGACTCTGATGCCACTGTCGATAACAGGATGTCCCTGGTCAGTCTAGCCAACACAGGATATTTAGGTGTTTTCAGTTTCCACCATGCTAGGATATCAAAGTGTTCCTCCAAACTGGCATCATCAAGTATATCATCCAGATATGCATCAAGGTCTGATTTCACAGGTTCAGAGTTCTTCATGCCAAGCAAATGGCTTTTTAATCCGGGCCTTATCTGGCTGACACTACTTGATGCACCAGTTTCAGAAGTTGCCCTACCATTTTATAATAAAAGCAAGGAAAGTATCAATAAAAGCAAGGAAAGTATAAATAAAATCAAGGAAGCAAGCAAGTACCTTCTGGATGATCTGCCAGCTTGCTTCTATATCATACAATTGTGAGCATCTAGGTACTCCTTAAACAAGGCATTCATCACAACTTTCAGATTTTCAATAAAAGTCTCAGAACTATCAGGATACATCATATCAAAATAATACTTCACAACTACCATTTTACATCTTGGATCTAGAACACAAGCAACTGCCAGTAGCATGTTGCCAGTGCTCCAATATTTCTCCCATTTAGGAAGCATCACTCTGCCCATCTGAACAATGAAAGGGTGAGGACTGCTTTCCATCTTCTTAATAGTCAAATATACCTCACAGAATTCAGGAAAGAACATGTTCAATGTTGGATACTTTGTGCCACTAAGTTTCAATGTGGCATCATAAAATACTTTCAAAGACTCAGATAAAGTTGTCAAATTGTCCCAATCCCTTTGAGTAGGACATAGCATGTATCCCCTATCAAAAGTAGCATACCTGTTAATTGCCCCTTTTAGCTCTAAGGCTAGTTGAAGCATTATGTAAGTTGAGTTTCATCTAGTTTGAACATCCCAAGCAGGTTTTTTGCATGGAGCAGAAACCTGTTGATAAAAATAGATGAAGTTAATAAATAAATAACTCTTAAAAACAAAGAGTTATTAAATAAACTAATAAGTAAATAAGTAAAGTTCAATTGACCTGTGCTGATGTCAAACTAAAGTTCTCCATTCTAGCTTGAGAATTCCTAATGTACTTCATGATCTTTCTAATGTTACTAATCTCATCAGATAGCACTGTTAGTCCATCTTGAACAATGAGGTTCAAGATGTGACATCCACACCTTTGGTGAAAGACATTGCCTTGAACTGGTAGTGCATCTTTAAAAGGTGAACTCAACAGATCTTTAATGCGAGCATCATTGGCAGATGCATTGTCAAGTACAAGGCTGAAAACTTTCTTGTCTAAGTTCCAGAACAATAACTTCTCATTTATGGCATCAGCTATGTGTTTGCCAGTGTGTGGACTTGGCAAAGAGCAGAATGTTATAACTCTCTTTCTCAAATGCCAATTGTCATCAATAAAATGACATGTAATGACCATAAAACTCCTATCTCTACTTTTGCTTGTCCATAGATCACTAGTAAAACTCATTCTACAATCTAACTTTCCTAACTTGTCATATAACATAGATTTTTCCTCAACATAAATATCAAGACAATCTGCCCTTAGTGTGTTTCTTGACACCATTATGAAAGAAGGTTGTAAATCTCTTATAAATTCTCGGAAGAAGTGATGATTTACACAATTAAATGGATATTCATGTGCAATCACCATTCTAGCCAAATCCTTTCTGCATTTCTTTTGATCAAATTGCCAATTAGCAAGGCCTGATGAATGTATCAACCAATTAGTATAATTCAACTTAAACTAAGTGTAATACAACTAAGTATAATACAACTTAAACTAAGTGTAATACAACTAAGTATATACCTGTTTTATTGTCAACAGTCAGAAGTTTTTGCATGCAATCAGGTAATTGTCCTTTTTGCACTAGGAAATTTCTTGCATGCTTTACTCCAATGATGTTTCATGGAGTTAGTACTCCTTTGATTACCCATCAGGATAATCCCACAGTACAAACATGTAGCATCATAACTGCCATCAGGCTTTGTTGGACCTCTCTTGAAGTGCTGCCACACCTCAGAGGTTAATGTTTCTCTAGCTTTCCTCTTTTGAGGGGGGCAATATCATCAACTAAAGCTGCATCACCACCCTCTTGAGATTGAATTCTTTGAATTTCCTTTGGAGTTTCAAAGTTCAAACCTGGTCCCATGCTATAAATCAAGAATGCCAGTATCAAGCAAGCAAGTCAAGTTTGTATGCTATCATCTATATTACATGCCAGTATCAGGCAAGCAAGCAACTCATAAATGCTATATACATGTTAGTATCAAGAAAGCAAGCAAGCAAGCAAGCGACTCATAAATGTAAGTAAAGCAAGCAAGCATCTCAATTATCATCTATATACATGTCAGTATCAAGCAAGTAAGCAAGCAACTCATAAATGTAAGTAAAGCAAGTAAGCAAGCAATTTAAGTTTGTAAGCAAACTGTCTAACCAAGCATTGGAGGGGAGACGATCCAAGAGCCCTGAATTGAACACAGCAATCAACCTCCAACACTCAGTTCAACACAGAGTACCTGAATCGGCTTCCCTACCTTTATTGGTCAAAATCAGTTCTAACAAATCAGTTCAACACAATATTCAAGTATAAAAATAACATACTCATCTGAAGACAACTCATGATCCATATCATCAACCATAGTTTATTGAATTAGAGACTACCTTCAAACCTACATGCAAATCGAAAAAAAAGTTCAAGAAACAAAAAAAGAAACAAATAGTTGCATGAAAAATCAGTTAAATAAATAAAAAAGAAACAAAAAATTAAACAACAAGAAAACAACAATTACCTTCAAATTGCTTGCCTGCTTCGTAACACTTTAGCCCTTCTCTTCCCTGTCGTTCTCTGCTTCTCTCTATATTTTCTTTTTTTCCCTCTCTCTGTGCCTTTTTTCCCTGACATTCTTCTTCCCACTCAACAGAGGCATATATAATATAGTCATGGATCTCTTTGAGGCGAAGCGATCGGACGATCTTGTCACTAGTCTCAACATCAACCTAGTGCTGGAGACAAGGCGACGGATCGTCGATTTCTTGGCTATCAAATGATGAAAATGTCATCAAAAGGGACAAAGATTGCTTGGCTATGTCACACACGACGACGTGCAACTGTACTTCAACCGACATGCCTCAAGCAGAAGGGCACGAGAGCAACGGGAAAGAGAGAGAAAGAGAGGAGAAGCGTCAGAGAGAGAGAGCAAAAGTAGAACGAAGCGGCGGAAGATCTAGGGTTTGAGATATCAGATATTCTTATCTCCTCTTTTTCTCCGCCAAACACTCTGAAATCTATGGTATTCTACAACCGTAGAATTGAGAACGAAATAACGAAACGCAACAAAACGAAACAAAGTTATTCCGTCGCCCGTTTCGTTTTGCCATGTTTAAATCCCATGACCCGTTTCGTTCGTAACACGGAACCAAAATCCGGTCCGTTGATCGTTACGCCTGGACGAAACAGAACGGCAGAACGAGTTTTTTCGTTCCGTTGACAGGGCTAGTCACAGTGAGCTTCGTTGTGGCGAGGCGCTAATAATAGCACACTGCCGAGTGGGACCCACCTGCAGGAAATCACTACGGCAAGTGCTAGAGAGGGGAATCGGAAATAAATCCGGAGTTGGAATTTTACTCAGTTTTTTCTCTTTCAACTATTGGAGTCCTTCCGTTGCATCTATTTTATTTAGGAGAGGTATCAGTATACTTATCAACGAAATGGTTTAGTTTTCAGCTTCCAAAGGTAATTTTGAAGTGCTTTTAGCTACTGTTGTAAATATATATTTTTTCTTTAAGAAGCGTGTTAATTAGTGTGGAAACTTATTCTAGTAAAACAATTAACCCAAAGAATCAATACCTTCTTACTGTTGATTAGAGATAGGTACAAGCCCGGTTTTCTCTGTTATAACTGTCATACCATATTACCATTTGTAACTGGTATTGCTCTGTATTAGATCTGATTAGTATGTATAAATTGGAGTCCAGCATGAGGTTCCGCACGCTGCTGTGGCTGGTACTGGTCAGTGGCACTATGCTGGTACTACATTTTCATTAATGCATCAAAATAATATATTTTACAATAATTAAGAAGAAGAAAATTTCTCTGTACATGTATAAATAATCTAAAGCCATATAGTTCGCTAGGCACCACCCCTGCACCACCTAACCAACCCCACAAAAAATAGTACAGTACTTCATAATTAATTACAAAATTTACATCTTTGTTTTATTACATGTCCCAATTCCTCGGAAAAGTAAAAGCCGCTTAAATTCTAACTCGACAAGCTCGCATCTGCATTTTGGAGCCATGTTGTCACTTGTTGAATGCTGGGTCTATTTATCGGGTTATAATCTACACACAAACAAGCCGCATCCAAAACCTTTAGCATCTCTCTGTCATGACCCTTCGCTCTTAAAAAGGGGTCGAAAACCTCCGTTTCTCGTCCTGCTGACTTCAATTCTCTCACCCACTGTACTAATTCTACTGAGCTGTTAGGTAACACCTCTACTGCCCTCTTACCAGTCAACAATTCTAGCATGACGACCCCGAAGCTATAAATATCACCTCTCAAAGTTGCAACACAACCTTGGCCATACTCTGGTGGTATGTATCCCAGTGTACCGATCAATTCAGTTGTGACATGTGTTTTGTATGGGTGTATCAGCCTTGCCAATCCGAAATCTGCCACATGTGCCTTGAACTTTTTGTCCAACAAGATGTTGCTAGATTTTATATCTCTATGAACTATGTGTGGCCTGCACACCTCATGTATGTATGCCAAGCCTCGGCTTGCCCCTTGTGCAATTTCGAGTCTGGTTGGCCAGTCAAGCTGACATTTGAATTCTGAGTTTGAGTCTGATGCATGGCTCCACAGGTCATGCAGCCAATCATCCAAGCTACCATTTTCCATGTAGGAATAGATTAAAAGTCTTAGATCACCATGGATGCAATATCCTTTCAAAGGTACGAGATTTTCATGTTGTGCTACAGACAAAGATTCGACCTCTGCCTTGAACTCTCTCTCCATTAGCCAAGAGTCGCCAGATAACCGCTTGATTGCCAATTTGGCCCCACTTGCCAGCTCAGCCTTGTAAACTAATCCAAAACCGCCACAGCCGACTATGCTTGTCTGGTCAAAGTTGTTGGTTGCAGTTAGAATGTCCTGGAATGCAATGCCAGTTTCTCCCTTGACCATGACTAGGTTGGCTTCTTTGATCAAGTCGGACTGGACCTCTGTAAATGAGTTAAAGGAGCTAGTTGGTGATCCCATTTTACCATCACTTAATTTTCTTTTACCCCTTCTATTGGAGATAAGGCAGTAACCTAGCAGGAGAACAAATGCAGCCACACCAAAGAAAATGCCTAATACAACAGCTAATACTATCTTTTTATTAAACCTTTTAGAGGTAAGAGGTGCTTTATTCTCTCCATTGGAGGGGTTGTTGCACTTTCGCATCACGAAAGGTCCACACAAATTAGAGTTTCCTTCATAACTCGAGTTAGAGAATGTGTCGAACTGACCTCCAGATGGAATGGGACCTGATAAATTATTATATGCAACACTAAATGCTGAGAGGAAATGGAGCTGAGTCAGGGAAGGCGGTACTTGACCTGTTAGTTTATTTCTTGATAGATCCAGAAGTTCTATGTTGGTGAGGTTTCCTATCGAACTAGGTATTGGACCGGATATGCTGTTGTTGCTGAAATTCAACACGAGGAGCATTGTCAGCTGTCCGATCTCTAGTGGTATTGTACCATTTAATTGATTGTTTCCTAGGTCTATTGTAGGAGGCAAAGCTGTCAGTTGTTTGTATTGTTGTCTACTTCCGTTAAGCATATGATAAATAGGTAATTCGAGATAGCCTGGATCCAATTGCTTTATTTTATGGACTGAATCCAATAATGGCAAATGTGTTATTGATTGGGGGATATTGCCTGACAAATAATTTTCTGATAAGTCAAGATAGAAAAGACTAGAAAGGCTGCTTAGCCAATCTGGTATCTGTCCAGTGAGCCGGTTTCCCGAAATATCTAGAACTTCAAGTTTAGTCAATTTGGATATCCAGGAAGGGATTGTACCAGTTAACTTGCTATGTCCCATGGCTAATGCTTGAATATTTTCGAACCCATTCTCCCAAGTTGGCTCAACCGGTATGGCTTCACCAATAAAGCTCCGTGATATTAACAGCGCGGTCAAATTCTTACATTTACTGAGAATTTGAAGTGTACCAGTTATGTTCATCAAAGAATTTGAAGAGACTGACAAGAAAGATAGCGCCGTCAAGTTTCCTATGGCTGGTGAGATCTGACCACTCAGTTTGTTGTTAGAGAGACGTAATGCATTGAGATTCTTGCAAGTGTAGATGCTCTCTGGTATTTCGCCTGTGAAGTTATTACTGAACAAGTCGAGGAGCTGTAGACTGGAGAGTTTGGTGCAGTTGATAAACTGGAGACTTCCAGTCAAGTTGTTTTCCCGTACGTTGAGTTGCCTGAGATCAGTGCAGTTTTCAATTGCTGAAGGGAACACTCCTGTTAGGTTATTGTTGTTTAGATGGAGATAAAACAGCTTGTTAAGCTGGCCAATTGATTCAGGTATGGACCCAGTAAGAAAGTTTGTACCGAGATCAAGGCTAACCAAATTTTGTAACCGTGCCAGCAGAGGTCCATTCAGAGACCCATCAATTCTATTGGTACAGAGAGAGAGATGCTCTAGTGAGGTAAGCTCGAACAGCTCATCAGGTAATGACCCGGTCAGATTATTAAACCCAGCATGGAAGTCCCTTAGTGCTGTGCAATTTGCTACCCCTGGTGAAATCTTTCCACTGAATTTGTTGTTAGAGATGGCTAATGATGCGAGAAAAGGTGAATGGGTACACAGATAGTCAGGAATTGGGCCTGTTAAGCTGTTATTTGTTACATTAAGTGACACTAGAGATGCTGCATTGAGAATGGGTAGAAATCCAGTAAAATAATTGCTAGAGACATTTAATACCTGAATTACTGGATTTTCAAAACCTGGTATTACACCAGAGAGTTCATTGAAGCTAACATCAAGAACTCTTAGAGTTGTAGAGAGAGAAAGCAGTTCGACTGGCAAAGGGCCAGAGAGATAATTACACGACAGGTTGAGGTAAGAGAGATTTGTTAAATTGGATAGAAATGGTGAGATTTGTCCAGTTAGGCCTTTAGTTGGCAACGAAATTTCAGTTATGGAACTAGAGGGATTGCAAGTGATGCCTTCCCATTTGCAACAATCAATGGTAGTGTTCCATGATTGCAGAGGAGTTGATAGATTACCAAGGAAGGAGAACAGGATTTGTCTCTCTTGATTTTTGCATGCTGTAATGGTATGAGACACAGAGAGAACAGCTATGATTAGGAGGACTCTTGTTGTTGCATTGGTGAGTCCTCCTCCTAATGCAACAACAAAACCATGATACTTCCTAGTCATAGCTATGATTATGATTAGGTGTGGAAAAATGGGACCAAGCTTCAGTTCTCTCTTGTTCCCCTTCCAAAAAGGATCATGAAGAGAGAGAGAGAGAGAGAGAGAGTAGGTGGTTCAGAATATTTTGAGGGGTTGGAGGGTGGTGGGGTTTGAGAGGGAGAGAGAGAGAGAGAGAGAGAGAGAGAGAGAGACAAAAGTAATCATTTAATATATGGATACTTCCTAGTTATGACGATGCATTGAAAGAGAAAAATAAATAAAGGAATGGAAAATTTTAGATATTGGATGCTTCCAACCCTTGCGTGGCTTTCTGTTCTTTGCTCTTGGTTTACCTGCTGTTAATAGATATATGCTCAATTGCAGCGTAGCTGGTTATTCACACGTCAGTTTTAACTTGAATTATTGTCGGAAGAAGAAAAATATATGTATATAAGTGGAGCTCAGATGCTACGTTTAATGTTCATGATAGTTGGTTTATTAAAACAGGTCAAATGCATTTGGATCATTTATGATAATGATATATTATTATATTTTATGGTAATGATGTAAGTACTGACATGTAATATTTGACCAAATCAAATTTAAAATTCTGGGTCAACTTGAGGTCTTGAGCGCTTTGTCTTTATGCAATGTATATGCCAAAATAAAAATAATCACTGAGATTCAGACCAGGTAACATCAGAATACTGATTCTAATACAAGGCCAAGAAATTTCATGGGAAATTAAGACCTAATGCATGTTCAAACGCTTGTGATGTCAACTTTTGCTGCTCAGGAGCAAGTATAGTAGAATTTGACATCTTTATTTCGTTGAATAGTCAAATATTCCTTTAGGTCCTTTATTTGCTCTTAAATTTGTAATTGTGAAACTCCTTAGGAATAGAAAAATGACAGCAGGGTTATATACCTATATTTCACATTTTAGAGGTTTCTCATGGTTGATTGAGCAAGGATATGCTACTCTTTTGTTGCATATTATCTTTTCTAGTAGCGTGTGCAAATCTTGAAAGAGGGCCCACTTTTCTTTGAAGTAGACTAGTAGACCAGTTGGCTTTCAATTTCCATCTTGCCCAGTTTTTTAAAACAACTTGATCTTTCACACCTCAGGGCTCAGGCTCAGGATTCTCCTGAGATGAAATACTGGAGGTTAAGGTGTATTGGATCATGTTGTATCTCCGCTTGTAAAGTTGGTGGTTACTGCTTTGTTAGTTATATTGCTGAAACATTTCCGAACTTTTGAAGATTTGAAATATTATTGTAACGTGTGATGCTAATTTATGTTATTAATTGCACTCATAGGGTCCTGATCCTATTCCCAATATGTACAAAGTGCTCCAAGGATGCAAGTACCTTTATCTCAAGTAAGTTGTTATTATATACTTCTCATGTGAAAAACATATATGTCTCATATGTAAGATTTAAAGACATATTGAAAATATTAATAACACAAAATACAATCCATATAATATTCTATCGGGTTAGGTCATGTTCAATATATTAAAGACCACCATTTATATATTAATGTCATTGAATGATAACCACTTATCAATATTTATAGAACTACAATGCACTTTCAATTGACATGACAATCTTTATGGTAAATAATATTTTATTTAATTAACACAATTGTGAACATATCATGATTATATGTTTTTTTTATCTAAAGAGTTATATGATTCAAGACCACAAGCATTTTTGAAAACTTCTAAAGATATAACATATTAATCATAAGCAACATAAAGCATAATAACATTTAAAATCACGTTCAATCCATAAACTTATTATAAAAATATCTTTCAAACACACATCCGTCACTTTTTCTCTCAATATTTCCTTCTTCTCCCTAGACTTCTCTCTCTAAATCTCTCAAAAATTGTGTTAAAATGAAGTATTTGATAGATCTGTTTTGTTATGGGGTTTATTTAAATAAAATTTGAATTCAAAAATTAAATTATGCCTCCAAAAGACACAAAACACTAAAAAACACCTACGTAGCAGAAAATGCACTGCAAAAACCATGTTGCGACCCGCTACGACTTCCCTGGTGCCTTTGCACTACACTGACCTCGCGGACCGCAGCAGATCTGCTGCGATCTACAACCCAGTTTTATGATGCACAACGCTCTGTATTTTTATCGTAACTTCTTCGTCCGGATTTTGATTTTGACGATCCAAAATACGTTGTGAAGCTAAGAGAACGCTCTACAACTTTGGCATAAGACTTTTGAAATTACATTTTTGGTTTCTGCACAAAATTTGTACAAAAGTAGGGAAGTATCTCGAACTCGGACAATACAAAGGCAAATCATAATTAAAACTTCAAATTTTGGTCAATTTCACAAGATAAATTCTAGGTTTTATATATATGAAACACACTTATCATGTTACATGGTGATATATGCTAGTCAATATCATGTTATAATACTTATGTAGATGAAGCACAACTGACATGGTAAAAATCTAACAATAGAAATGTTGATTTCAACACTATCATGACACTTGATGAAATTCTGGTGTTTCATCTTAAAGAGAGATCGGTTTTTCACCCTAACAGAATATATTATTTAATCTACTTTTTCTTTTTCATTTACTGTGAATGTACTAACTATTTGTTATTTGTCTAAGAGTTTGTATTTCTTTGTTTATCTAGGGGTTCATTGCTAAAGGTATTGCATGTCCGAGTTTCTAATATGTAGAAAGCATACACGCCACTTGTGATTAGAAAATGAGTGCAAATGAAGCCCACTCTAGACATGAATGCATGATTTATTTAGAAAGCTTTCCAAACGCAAGGCCCATAATTCTATGACTACGTCAACTCCTTTATTTTTTTTTGACGCAATTGATGTCTTAGCTCAAAAGATGAAATTTAAAGCGCATCTCCTATTAGTTTTTCCCCAAAAAATTGAAACTCTACACAGAAAAGCGTCCAAAGTTAGGTATGTTGAATATTGCAAAAGAGGAGTTCCATTTCTTGATAAAAAAAACCGAACACGAGATATCGCATTTGTATCATTTACTGTGACAAGATAGCAATTGCATCTTTTATCTATCTTTTTGTATTTTTCTAGTTATGTGCTTTATTTTTATTTTATTTATTTTTTCTTCTTTATTGTGATCATAAATTGTAGTATGAGATGTTATATGCAATACACATGTGTTATATATTTTATTTATAATTTAGAATGACTGTGATAGTTTAAGTGATTTTTTTGCTAGAAAAATCTAGGACTAGCCATTATAAAACTTTTAAAAAAAATTACAGACTTATGATAATGACTATTTATTAAATAATTATTGTCTTAAGTACTTTATGACAATGGTTATTTACGAAATAACTGTTGTCCTATTTTGAATATTTAAATTACTATTTTCTCTTTGACAGCACTCATTTGCCAACAATTCTTTATTCGATTCAACAATCCTTAGACGTCGACAAATGCATAGCCGTTGGGTAAGATAATTTTTAACCGTTTGCAAATTTCTTTTTTGTGATAGTGTCTCCGTTGAGTTGTTATTTCATAAGGAACTTTTTTGAAATGTCACTATAAAACAAGCAATTTGGCAAAATGCCACCAGAAAATCAATATTTGTTTAAATGTCATTAAAACTAAAGACCTATTTTAATTTTGTCATTATCTTTTTTAACCCCAATTAAAAATACTAATATTTCTAAATACCCAAATTGCCCATTGTCATAATTTTTTTTTATTAGTGTGACTAGAATAAAACAAAGAAACATAATTGATTCGAATCAGATCGATTTGAACAAATCGATTCAATCCGCCTCTCAACAAGATTCAACGGGGCTAGGGTTTAGAGTTCATCATCCTTCCCTCCGCTCATTTCCATCCGCTCCACCACCTTCCCTCCGCTCCACATCGCCACCTTCCCTCGACAGGGCTAGGGTTCATAACTAGGTCAACTTCTCGTGAGCTTCTATTTCTATAATTATTATAGAGATTGTCATTGAATAGTGCTTCAGTTGAGAACACTGCTTCAGTTTTGAATACTACTTTCTCGTGAGCTTCAGTTTCGAATATTGCTTCAATCTCGCGAGCTTCAGTTTCTAATGCTGCATTTGATTCCTCTACCATATTTTTAAGTACATAAACTGAAAAAAAACTGATATACTGATATGTGTCTATTCCTCTAGCATATTTCTAAGTGTGTAAAAAAAATCGTCTGTTCCTTGCCCAAAAAAACTAAAATCAAAAGGTTATGCTTTAATTGGACTTGTGTCTTTTCTTATTTTTTGTTAATATGTGTTTGTCTACTACACTATATATATTATAATGAAGTCAGATTAGGTATTTAATTATGTATCATTTATCTTGATTTGCATACTAGGTACAATAAAGCAGCCAAAAAAAGGTTTATTTCGCACTTACAAATGAATGACATGCAATTATTTGATTTCTCATATAATGTCTTACTTATTCATTTATTTTCCATTGTGTTATTTGAAAACACACAAGAAGAAAAGTAATACAAAGCAAGATGGTGCATCAAGCACCCAAGATAGTGCATAAGGTACTCAACCAATTCAGTGAATGTATATTTGAATTTGGTTGGAATTTGGGAAAATTTTGGGAATTTTTAAAAAAATTTCCACTAGGGAAGTGATTTTTTGTTAGAACTGATTGACTGCACATTTGTTCCTGCTATTTTGGATTTGATTTGTGTCTGATGTGGAGTTTTATTATTCCTAATACCTAAATTATGGTCGCAAGTATACAATCGTTCAATTGTAGTACTTGGGGGTTGATCGGCAGGGACAAGTTGGTTCTACTTCAGATTCTAATAAATTTAGTCTAAGTTAAGAAAAGATTTCAGAAAAGAAGTCATGTTGGTGTTTGATTATCTAAACTAAAAATAGATATTAAGTTACGCTTTTAACTAAATTATGGATCGTGATTAGGGCTTGTTATGAGTACACTTTTTCACTAATGTTGACACTTGTTTGGTAGTAATTTTCTGAAGTTATATGAAGGTATGGTCTGCAATTTTAGTACCAAGGGATATCTCTATATTGATACTATGTTCAAACAAATAATGGCTTCGCCTCTCGGTATTTGGTTATACAAGCTTAAACTCTTTAAGATCTACCATCTTAATTGTCCTAAGTCCTTGTAATTCTCTTCTCGGTACTTGATACAATTTGTTAAGACAATTAAGTAAAACCCGCAATCAACAAACATCACTTTTTTGTACTTAGCCTATTAATTATCCTACTTTCTATGGTCAAGATCTAACATTCAATTTCTCAATTGCAAATATTAAATCCTAAGATAAATAATTTGATCAAGATTGCAAACAATTAAAATAGAAAGAAGTCATAAATAATTCTCTGAAAATACACTAAATCAAACAATCATACAACATAGTTTCAAGTCATCCCTAATAATATCCTAATATAAACTTAGCCGAACATGGCTAAGGGACAGAGAACGTAAAGTAGAAGAAATCTAAAGAAAAGAGAAAAAAGAGTTGATTGGACCATTTTTTGCAGTGAATCAGACTTGATCGTCTCTTCTTGACAAGATAACTATTCTAAACCCTTTGTAAAATGACTAAAAATCGTAACCATTGAATCCCAGAAAATATAGCTATTTATACTTGGAGCGAAACCCTCAAAATAGAACTCTAGAAACTGCAGGTTTTGGTTTTGCGTAGTTCAATTGCGGCCACAATAGAAGTTATTGCGGTCGCAATGGACTAGAAATAAATATTGGCTTGACTGCTAATTATGGAGTTTAACTGTATTGCGGCAACAACATTGGTTATTGCAACAGTAATGGACTTGGATGAGAAACTGCAGCCTCTGTCTATGATATGTGTGCTTGATTGCGACCGTAATTGACTTGAGTAAAACCCTTGTAATTTTGGTCGACTGGGTTATGTTTTATTGCGATTGCAATAGACTTGAAAAGCTGTTGTCTTCTGAGATTTTGAACTCCTAAGTTTGATTGTGGCAGCAAGGAGATATGTTGCGACCGCAATTGACTTGGCTGACAGTCATTCTTTATTCCTGCTTGTTCTAAAGTGTTCAATTGCATCCATTTTGTTTCAAAATACATGTTTTCCTGCATTAAAGCACAAATATGATAGTGACTTGAACTTTAAAATAAATTAACTCTAATTAATCCTAAATCATCTCTAAATTAAACAAAACTTGAAATAAATTCATAATAAACCTAACATAAAAGCATGCAGAATTTAGCCTTATCAAAATTCCCTAAGCATAATCCTTGCTTGTCCTCAAACAAGTATAAACTCATGAGAATAAATCCGGGTATTTCATGGAATCTAAACCAAATCTATCTATGTAAATCATAATTCGGCTTTTCAAGGCAATTTAGGGTGTAATCAATTCAAATTTAAAGGCATACAAATGTGGTAATGTATTCGAAATATTTTTCAATATTTTTTTCACATCACGAGCACAATTTTTTTTGTTAAAAGTAAAAAAAAATAAATAACAAAAGCAAGTTCTAAACTACATGAAAAATTAATGAACATGTTTTAGGTGAGATCATTACACACTACTGAACAAACTCTTTGTCAAAGTCTTCGGTAAATTTAAATAAATATGTTATTCTACTTTTATTAAGTCCATAAGTGTTCTTAATCAAGGTAAAAAAATTATACCTTCACCAACAAGTTACTATGATATCTTAGAATTGATACACCTAGGCGTCTAGGTGTGGTGCTAATTTTTCGATCTTAAACAATTACGAGGACTTATTTGCAAAATTACACAACCTCAATTCATAATAGTAATTGCTAAATAGATCAATACAATCAATTCCAATACTTCAATTGGCATACTTCTCAAACAAGAATTTGCAACAATTTAATTGAGAGACCTTCATACCAATTTGACTTAATTAAATTCTAATTGCGAAAGTGTGTTTAATTAAAACAATTCAAGCAACTCAATTCTTCTCAACCAATTGTATATCAAGTAAAGTAAATAGAAGAGTTGAGAAATTGCAAATGAATAGTAGCACGCTTGACATCGATATGATAATGGAGTTCGGTTATTGACGAATCTACTTCTCTGGGACTCCCGATCTCTCGACTTGGTAACGAGGTCGAGCCGTTTCCACTAGTCAACAAGAATATCTGTTATAAGCTTGAACTTGGTCTCTTTACACACAAAGGTAGAGAATCAAGCCAAAAGATGCACAAAGACTAAGGATAAATATAAGAGAATGATATCCTAATCACACTCAAGAAATTTGGCTAATTTAGAGTTGATGAACTTGAGAGATTTAGAGCATGATCTAGAGATTTTTAATGGAGGAAAATGGCTGCTATATGATTTAGAATAATAGGCTAGGTCAAGGGAAGATGAGACAGTCCTTCCATATTTATATCGGGTGAGTTTAGGGTTTGAAAACACAGCAAATAACTCGAACTATCACTGACTGTTGCCAACCGTCACACAATAGTTTTCCCTGGAAATTTGGACAGAAAATGTCTTTTGAACCGTCACACAACGATTTGTGCTGTTCGCTTAATCTTCAGTTCTCGAAACAACCATAACTTTTAATCTGTAGCTCTGATTGAGGTCATTTTCGAAGCGTTGGAAAGGTCGCGATGAGCTGTACACTTGTTCTCAACACATCACTTGAAATTTCAAATATTTTCCTTCTCAAATTTTACATTCAAGTCCTAATACGATCTTGATGCTTATTCTTGAAATATGCTTGAGCTCTTCCTTCACATTTCATTCTCCACTTTTCTTTGATTTGCTTATAATTTTCCTATAAAAATCTCAAACAAAGAAATAGTGATAAAATGCAAATTATTTTGCAAATTGATAAACACAAAGAAATTGTTAATTACCACAGGAATTAGTAAATCTCGAATAATTTTCCCCAATTCTAAAAATGCAAACCAATTCCAGAAAATCCTTTGTAAAGAAAATACAAATTTAATTAAGGGTGTAAACTGTGTTTGATGCTATTGACTTTTTTCATTGTGAATCTGTATGTTTTTTGCTTGCTCATTTTTATTCACTCATGTTTATTTTATTTTGATTTTGTTTTGTTTTTATTTTTTATTTTATATTTTATAATACATGCAGATGTATTGTCCTAAGAACTTCAACCCTACATACATTTTTTTTTGCAATTTACACATTTGTTTAATTAAGTCAAATTAAGAAAGGATTACTGAGTGTCACACAAAGCTTTCTACTGGCACCAAGCCTTTTGGGAACTCTTGGCATTGCGTGTCTAAGACTTGGCCCACATATTGAAAAATGAGTTTTTAATTCAAAGACTACAATTACTAAGCTATCATGACTTAAATCGTTGAAGGAAATCCTTTTTAAAATACTTATGGTTCAACAATAGTATCACAACGAATTCCTGATCAAAGGTCAATCTAAAGATGGAATTAGTCAAACCCATTGATCAAAGGTTGTTTAGTGAATTAATTATCTCAAATTTTTTAATTTTCTATGCAAAAAACAAAAATTAAATATATTTCTTTATTTTTAATTCTATGCAAAAACATAAAGTAAATATATTTTTTGGGTGTGCCATGACGTTATACCATTGAAATTTAAGAATTTTTTTATTGTATTGTTAAACTCTAATTTGCACCGAATTAAGATTTTTATTTCCTGACCTAAGAAAGCAAGTAAATATACAATACGGTTCCCCATTTTACTTCCCCCAAGCCTATCTAAAGACACCGTCCTGGTCAAAAAGAAATAATCTATGAAAAAGTAAATAGAGAAAAAGTAAGAAATGCTCACAAAACCTGAAATAATCACGACTGCCGAGGTGACTAATGTGGAGAACGACATGGTGAAGGCTCCTGTGGTGAATGCCAAGTACGTGAGGTCTTCCTGGGAAGTCCTACACGGTAAGAAGTGGTCTCGGACTCCATGTCAGGCACATATCACTGCTGGTGTTGCAACCCGACTCGTCCCAACCTAGAACTGATGTTAGAAAGTTCGGTGCTAAGTGAGGTGTATTGTGTGTGTATCTCATTGAACTGACTCGTCATGAAATTGTATGACGTAGTCTACTGAGCCTCGATATACCTCAGCAACTCGAGGACTGATGGGTCGCTCTATTGGGCCTGCTGGGCCTGCAACACAATATCAAGTACCAGTGTGTCAAGTGGAACCCGGTATGTACGACCTCGATGGAGAAAGAAATAAGATTCGCGCTCTCTCACGAACATGGTAGCATGATGTAGATACAACAGATCAATAAATTGAGTCTTTCGATCTAGACGAAGAGCAAAGGTACAGTAAACCGTACCCTATGGAGGAATTGCCCTGTGGTACACAGCGAGGCGGGTGACAAATCCGCTGACCGTAATCTGTCCTCCAACACGCATGTTCATGATAACGTGAAGCACGTGTTGGAGCATAAAATACGCGACACCATGCATCGAATTTGGCCACCTATGGAAGTTAATCATCACGTAGATGAAGAACACCTCTACCTCCCTCATGGTCCCGACCGTCTCTCCTCTCGAGAATATCGTCATGGCTATGGCGCGCTGGAAGTAATGGAAGACGGAGTGTGCAACTGAGAGGCCTTGTACCCATCTCGTGGTACGCCAACCAAATGCCACACAAATCCTCCATTTTCGTCGACATGGTCTGGCCAGATGAGCCATCTCACCATCTTCGAAGTACGGGGGAAGCCCATAACCTAGGAGACCTCCTTTGTGGTGACATGGTACTGATGCTCGTCAAGATAGTACGTCTAGACCGAGTAATCTCCATTAGTACCGAAGGTGCTAAGGAACTCGTAATTAATGGTTTGGTACGCCTGAACATGGATCATGGCATAGTCCTAAATACAGATACGATACATGTAATGTCATACCTAGTCAAGTAAACCTAGGGTCTCTAGAGTTGGGGAGTGTACGTATCAAGGCTGGTGGATCTACCGACTCTACAACCTATCCTCGAACAACTTTATATCCTCTCTCGCCTGGAATAGAATGTCGTAGTTCTTGAGCCTCTTCTCGGGCCACTCCTCGTAAGGTAGGTTGGCCCAAGGTGGCAAGTCCTCCATCACCTCCTCTCTCACCTATGGATCAGGGTGAGCAGAGGAAGTGCGCCATTGAAACATGGCGACTTTTGTGGATGACGGTCCTCATAGTTGCCGTCAGTCACAATCTGTTTCCCGGTGCACGTTTGAACCATGTTAGCTTAGGGTATGTTCAAACAGGACTCAACGGATCAAAGAAGACTCGACCTAGATATCTCTAATCCTAAGTAATATAAATATAAAAGAGTGGATATAAATAACCCAGATTGTTTTAGCGAAACCAATCTGAAACAACAGCTACTTAGAAATCCCACAAATCAAGACATCCAGTAACAATCCAGCAAGTCTCTTGCGGTCATAATCACTCTTCTTGCTGCCATGATGAAGATAGTTGCGACTGGAAATGATATGCAGAAGGGAGACTGTGTTTACCGATATGAGGAAGAAATAAAGATGTGTAGAGCGGATGTGATTATGTAGGAGAGAAAGAGAGATTTGATTGTTGTTAGTGCTAAAAAAATGAGAAAAATAACAAAGTTAGGGAACAAATAATTCGATTGATGGGTTGTGAGAAGAGGAAGAGGAAGTAGGGGGTATTTATAACTGTGAATCAGGTCTCTTGCGGTCACAATGGAGTTGGTTATGTCCACAATAGTGACTGTTGCGCAAAATAATTGCTAGAATTTTGTGCAAGTAATAACTATATTGCGACCGCAAAGGTCGATCTTGCGATCACAATTGATCTTCAACTTCTGCCTTAACTTCCTTATTCCCAAATGTTATGTGTTACAGCCACAATAGAGGGTCTTGCAGTAGCAATTAGCCAGCTTGTACCAAACGTTAAGTGCTTTGGCCGCAATTGATTGGGTTGCAGCCGCAACTGACCTAAAAATAACAAAAAATTGACTCAAACTTAGAAAAATTTTGTTTTGAGAATTTTATTCATGCAAAATTATCCTGAATATGTACAAATGCAATTTTAATTTTACATAATCAAAATAAGCAAATATTTTTGGATTTTCTATTTTTTATTTGATTATATTTTAGGGCTCATACTCATGCAATCCTGAAATTAAAAGATTAAAAATAGAAATTTTAATCTAAACATAATTATTTATTCTGTATTTTTCTAATTTCAATTTTGTTGTTGTTTTGGTAGAAAATATGAATTATAATTATCCCAAATGCATGAAAAAGCAAAAAGGTGCAGAAAATAGTAAATTGCTTGGGTTTTTTCCCAAGAAGCGCTTGTTTAGTGCCTTGAACTCATGAACTCAACACCCTTTTGTTTAGTTGATTTTTGCTTCAGTAAGGGAGATGTTGTTCTCTCGTTCAACCGAATGATTGACTGGTTTAACGATCATATGTGATGCTAGTGTTTCGTTCAATTACTTCTCGAACTCAAACTTGAGTTTCTCCACTTTAGCAATAAGTGTCTCCGCGTTAAATAAGTTGGAATCGTTCCGCAATGTTGCTTTATCCTCCGAATTCATCACACCGGGTTGATCGCAATTCTCATCTAAATCGTCCAAAGTGTCCCACTTCCTTGAGTCATCTGGGTCGTAATCAAGGTCGGAATATGTGTATTCGATTGAATAGCAATCCAATTGCGTGCAAGTTCTTGATTCGGGAGCGTCCCACATTGCTTCTTCCCATGATGAGTTAATACCTGTAATGTCACTATAATATTTCTCGAATGAACAATCATCTGTGTCAACATCATTGCTACAAAATTTTGGAACGATGTTAGAGTAAAAATAACCCGTTCATCACCAATTTGTAAGGTGAGTACCCTATTTTTCACTCAATAATTGCATCGACAGTAACCAAGAATGGTGTACGAGAAATCAAAGGCACTTGAGGGTCTACTACCATTTCTACAATGATGAAATCACAAGGAATCAAAAAAATTTCAACCAAGATTGGTAAATTTCTAATAATTCCTACCGGTTTCTTTTTTGAACCATCGACTAATTGTAACAAAATTGGGACAAATTAATTGGGACGATGATTCCAACACCAATTTTTTCATAAACAACTTTAGACATAAGATTAATACCGACCCCTTGGTCAGTCATTGCGTTAAGAATAAACATAGTCCCTACCATGCACAATATTGAAACCATACTCGATCCTTTAGCTTCGTTGGAATTTCACTAGCAATGATAACATTATAGATTTTAGTTAACGACCCACCAAATTTGTCATCTTGAGAAAGATCATACCTAAGCATAGATGTGTACATCCCCGTCATTACCTGTGGTGCTTCATCACCATTTGTGGAGATTTACTCATCGATACCCTTGATCAGCATACCCTGGTTTGGGCAAAGTTGGCTATGGAGAGAATTATTGCGGCCATAGTGGTGGTGTATTGCGCCCGTAATATAGTGTGCAGAGAAGGCTAAAGTTCTAGGGAAGGTATCTTGCGGCCGCAATAATGAGCTTTGCGGTCGTAATGGTTCTATTGAGGTTTCTGGTAGAGAGTTTGTGGTTTCTGGCCAGTTTTGTTGCGGCCGCAATAATGGGCCTTACGGTCGCAATAATGAGCCTTATGGTCGCAATTGACCTGTTTAGTTTATCGACAGAGAGAGTGGGTCCTCGATTTGGGTTTGTTGCGGTTGCAATTGAGCTGGGTCTTGGCATGGATGGTGCTGTTCTGCTTCTATCTGGCTTTATTGTGACCGCAATAAGCCTTGGTTGCAGCCGGAATTGAACTGGACAGAGTTACAATCACCTAATTTTTCTGCTCTTTCACATACCTGATTCATCAATTGTTCTGTAGGCTCTTCCTTGATGCTTTTCCGAAATTCCTCATCTAACAACCTATAAATTATCTCAACACTAAAAGCTTCATGATCATTAGATGGGTATTTCATTGAACGCTTAACATCAAAACTAAATTTTTCGCCCCCAATGTTAAATGTGATGATTCCGTCATGGACGTTGATGATTACCTTAGCGGTATTAAGAAAATGCCTACCTAGCAACATAGGTGTATGGGTGTCATCCTCCATATCTACTACAACAAAATCAATAGGGACATAGAACTTGCCAATTTGAATTAGCAATTGCTCAACAACACCAAGTGGTAGCTTTGTCGATTGATCGGCCAATTGTAAAGAGATCCTAGTTGGTTTCAACTCACCTACGCCTAACCTATCATAGATAGATTTGGGCATAAGGCTTATACTTGCTCCAAGATCCCATAAAGCATTTTTGAATTTGATATTACCAATGGAGCAAGATATCACAAATTTATCGGGTCATCTAATTTTTCTGGTAGTTTCTTCCTTGAAAGCTTAATCTTTTCTGGATCCCGAGAATATTATCAAATATAATTACTCTTGTAATTATACCGCTAGCAGATACTCTTACTCTATCAAGGGGCTAGTGATACTATAACCCGTATAGAGATACGAGGAACAATAGTACTTTTTCTAAACCACTTCCTCAGCTAAGCTATGTATACCGAAGAGCTACCGTTATGACTGTGTTTTACCGACATCGTTAGATAACAATCACACATACACATCTCTTAGTAGGAAAGATGAATACCTCATACTTTAGAACTTAGCACTGAATGAAAATAATTATGACACAAACACAATTCCTTTTAATGTTTCATTCGGGATCTGTCAAATATCATGTTCCTAGATCATATATCTGTGTGATTAAAATGACATCTCTTGTCAATGGTCTGTAAAACTTGACCATCTTTTAATCCACACACTAACCTTATAGCGGTAATTAGTATTCCTGCTAATTATCTTGGTTTAGTGACTTTTAAGAATATATATCATCTATATTATGAAGTTTCACAATTTCAGTTATTGACTCAAGTTCGTAAAAGAAATGATTCATAAATACAATAATACTCAAGGCAACAAAATGACAGTTTCTTAATCACTCAATTCATGAACAAAGCTTTATGATAAATTATCGTATTATTGACTTCTAGATTATTACAAACTAACATAAAGGTGGTTGAATTCCAACGTTGTATTTGAAACAATTGTTACTGAAGCGGACCGGGCTTTTTACCGCAAGAAGCAGGGGCGTCGGGGACCCAAAGATGTAGGCGAGGTCGTCGTGCAAGCCGAACTCCGTCAACACTTGACTGAGCATTCTCTTCCCTTTACTCTTTTTCAATTCATTTGTGTTAATTGCTTGTGCTTGTGAATTGTGAATTAAATTTGTGCTTGAATTGTTCAATCAGGGAATTGATTATTGCTTGTTGAATTGACAATTAGAATTTCCTAATTGGGACGACTTGATTAGTTAGTTATTACGCTTCTGCAATTAGAGTTTGGTTATTAAGCAATTTCCTTTAGGAATTTGGAATTGTGCAAATTTGTAATTAAGTCCTTGTAATAGCCATTAAGCCGAAAATTAGTCATTACCTAGGCCGCTAGGTTTACATCTTCTTCAACCATGAATTGTGGTTGGAGAAGTGTATCTTTATGTGTCTCGGCTTCTTGCAAAAATGACAATGGTCTTTTCTTCTAATTTCTTAGAAGTATTGTCCTTATTTCGGCTTCTAACTGTAGTTTGCAGCTTTCTTAATGGATTATTTACCTTTTCTATTCTTGCGCTTTTTCTTTCCTTTGATATTAGGTGTTACAACATGAGTTTCTTCTCCCTTAGCCAATTTCTGCCTCTCCTCCTCTTCTACCAGCTGAGCTTCAAGCTCAGCCATTGACCAAGTTTTCTTGAGATAGTTGTAAGTCATACTGAATTGACTATAAGATGGTATGAGAGACATGAAAATGTATTCAATGAGAAGTTCATCAAATATGTTGAAATCATGCGACAAAAGTGCACGTTGGAGCTTAATCATCTCAGTGCTGTGCTTCATGATTGATGTCTTGCCCTTATACATTAAAGTATTAAGATTTACCATGAGTGTACGAATTTGTGTCCTTTTACTCACGACAAATTTGTCATGTAGGGTAGCTATGTACTCTTTAGTGCCAGACTCTTTATCAGGTATACAGTCTTGCAGTGTCTCATGGATTGTCATCTTCATGATCATAATGCGCATCCTATCATTATGTTCACATTCCTTAATTTCAACTTTCTATTAGGGTGTTGCCATCTAATCTTTATCAGCTGGCTTTGGGCAATCATAACGTAGCACACGATCGTACTTCATCATACCCATAAACAACCTTAGCTTGGTTTCCCATAGCTTAAAATTTGTTCCATTTGGAGACATAATTTGATTTATAATTGCCAAATTGTCTGAAAAGTTTTGAGAACAAAAGATGTATTAGTATATGCGTCATGTTCTTAATCATAATTTGATATTCTATTCTAAGGCTTTGATAAAGAACTCTAACTTTCTCCATTACTTTCGCATCTTTGGATGCAATCAACACTCTTAGGTATTTTGGTGTTATGCGCAAAGTATATATATAATGAGCCCTTTTGTCGCTATGCCTTTGGGTCAGATTGACATACCTACATACTAATGACCAGACCAGTCAAGTGGAGGAGGTGAGTCACAGACAAACAACTTAAGTACCAAGCCATAAATGCTTTTCTAGACATCATTAGCACATAGTATCTCATCACTTTTCTTTGTACATCTTACTTTATGTACAAAACAACTAATTTAGTATTAATCCTCCTTTGAGAGAAGTTAATAATTTGTTGTCGATTCTTTAATTAAACATTTCATGGGTCATTTTGCATATACCTTTAGCAATAGTGTTCGTTTGCGAACAATATTATTTAGCAAAATGAGGCATGTATTCCTAATTGCCTTTAAATAGATATAACGTATTCTAAAGGAAACTACTCATCCTATATATATATATAATGTTATTGTGCTTTGCAAAGCACATGCTTTGCGATTGTGGACCATTGGATCACGCTTTGTGATTCGTGCCAACATGATGATTGAAGATCCAATGATCCACAATCACAAAGCACGTGCTTTGCAAAGCATAATAACATTTATCTCTATATATATTAACTAATTGTAACTTTTAATTAGAAATTTCTAATTATCATTAGTTTTATCATCCTTATATATATTTCACAATAGACTTTATATATAGTAACTACTAGTGACTTTAATTAGCTTAAAACTATTTTTCAATAATTAACTATATATATTAACTTTCTTTAGTATTCACTAAAATCTTTAGAAAAATACTAAATATATTTCACACTATATTTAATCATAATTGAAAAATCTTTTAAAATTTAGCACTTTTATCTTTTTTTATAAGCACAAATACTAATTGTAGATAATAGCTAAATTTTATATTCAATTAATATAATTATAATATTACTTAGTAACTATATTAATTTAATTATATATACAACTTTAATTATAATTAATTATAGCTACTCCTAATTAACATAATATGAAAATTCTGAGAAATGGCACAGTTTCCTTGTCAGTTCAATGTTTGTGCCACTTTCCATATACATTACGGCCGCAATAACAACCTTTACAGCCACAATATATTATATCAATTCAATTTCATTTAAAAAATAGTGAAAATGTAACCTTGTTGCGGGCGCAATAGAGGATGTTGCAGTCACAATAAAACCTGTCATTCAATTGTTTGCAGCCAGCAACTTAAACCCAAAAATTCTATTGTGTTGCGATCGTAATTGACCTGTCAGTTCAATATTGATATGCACCCGCAATGTAGAGCCTTTTCCCATTGTCTTACGGTCGCAATGATAAGCCTTGCGACCGTAATAGAGCACCTATCAATTCAAATTTGCTCTGTTTTGAGCCAACTTAATCTAGAAACTTTCCGATTCAAATTTTAAATCTTAAGTTGTTGCATAACTTTCCAGATTCAACTTTATTTGTTCAAATAATTATTTTAAATTTTAATTAATCAATATTTTGAATAATATCAATAATAAGTCACATAAGAAGCGAGAAATTGACAAAATTCAAGCTTTTTATTTAAAAATATTTAAAATAATGAAATAAAAAATAAAGAAAGCATAAAACATAATTGCAACAATTAAATTGAATATGTTTCTAGATAATAAACAAAAACATCTCAAATATTGCAATAGATGTGGCTCTGATACCAATTATTGGTGTAATTTTAAATTAGGTAAGAGCCAAAACAAAGTCCTAATTTGTAACTAGCAATTGCAATTCAAACAAACAAGAAAACTCCATCCAAATATTCGGAACAAAATATAACGAGTGCGGAAGCAAAAACTTACTTTTCATCTCGTCTGGTCTTCTTGTAATCTCTTGTGAAGTCGGTGTAGATGTGTCTGCCGAGCTTGTAATAGTTCACTGACGAGTCCTCCCAAGCAATTCCCTCCAATTCGTTGAAATATACAGAATTAATTATCAAATATTCGTTGGAATATATGAAATCATATTTTCTCCAATTGTTTTCCAAATTATCATATTCACTTCTATATATATGCACAAAATTTGGTATAAATCATATGTTTTCCAGCTAGAAAGATACGGCAAATCTAGGCAGGAAAATCTACCTTCGGAATAGGTCTCTTGCACTTACAATGAATCTCATTGCGGCCTCACTTGACTTGGCTTTCAGACTTGGCAAGAATTCTGTCAAGTCTCTTGCGACCGTAAGGGACCTCATTGCAGTCTCCTATATCCATTGCGACCGCAATAGACTTGCATTATGTGTTGTTCTACTTGGGCTTTGATCCAATTGAGTTGGTTTAGCCCAAACATTATTTCTAACTTGCATTAACACCAATATATATTTAATTAATCATAATCGACAATTATAATTAATTAACATTATTGTTCCACATGTATTCATATCCATAATCTTAGCGAAACACATATTATGTATTGTATAAATTTATCACATTTTACGGCATAGCTGATGTTACTCTCGTAACATAGGTGATAGTATGAGATATATTAATCATATAACACGTAGTCCAACCTTTATTTATTGAATTTGACGTCTCAATTCCAACATCCTCCCCCTCGCCTTCTCTCAGACTCGATTCTTGCGGGCCGCAAGAAACCCCCAAACATCTCATTTGCACCCTCTTTCTCAGTCAAAAACACATCTGGCCTTGTTGAAACCTCTTCAAATATGTTCGCTCAAAAGACTAAGGCCAGAGACATCACACAAGGTGACTCCAATTTCTATAAGATGGCCATATAAGAACATATGCTCAACCAAGGAGCGGAGGAAAGTCGGAATGTGTGTATGGCATCATAAAAGGATGACAAGCAGCAAGTCAACCTCGGCCAACATGGAGAGTCAGTTGAAGAGAAGAAACACATTTATCTCGCCAAACAAATGGACTGACAACATGGCACGATCGAGCTCACGATGTTAAATCGAGCACCATCCTGACTACCTTTTTAAGCATTCTTTCTCCCTTCTCATCTTATATATTCATCGCTTGTTCGATTTGTAACAGGTGTGTTGCATTGGAATAAGCGTGGGGTTTGTTTGCAAATATTGACATGTATATAAGAGTAGGAGTAACGTAATTTAATCTAGGCTAGTTTAGATATGAGTGAAATTTGGGAATTGTTGAATTGGAAAGAAATTGATGAATTTTTGGTCCCTTTTTCAAAATTTTCACAATGATATTGGAGAATTTGACAATATAACCCATGGCACAAACAAAAAATGTTTTGAATTTAGGAATTTATTTCATATTTACTTGAAGCAAAATTTCTTTTTCTTGCTTTCTCGTTTATTTATAAAAATCTCATGGAATTTTAATGATAAGTTAGACATACCTCTATTCTAGAAAAATCAAAATCTAAAATTTTTAAAGTATTTTTGTAAAAATTACTTGGAGTATATTAATTTTTCAATAACCCATAAAAATTAGTACCCACACTTGACAATTGTATTATCTATGTTATATTTAGAAATCTTAGAAACCCAAAACAAAAATTAAGGAGATTAATTGAAGAAATATTATTTGTTTATTGGCGGATCCTACCTTGACCAATCTTGGAACAAGGAAAAAAATATAAAAAGAACACAATTTTTTTTACTTTTATGCATTTAGGTCCCCGTTAATTAATTACATGCCTGACACACATGTAAATAAATAAGTGACCTTAAGTCACATAAGTGCTTGGACAATTGCTCAACGGTCGGATGCACCAATTATAGCACGTAGCAGCCGCAAGAGCGCACTGTCAAGTGAGAACTTTCTCCCTGCGCGAGGTTCAAGATTTTACATTTTTAGAGGATTTTCTAGAGTTTTTAAATTAACATATGGTAAAGTAGAAAGCGGAAGCGGAGTGTGGAGTATATTCTTTGGGTAGGTCAATTGTGGTGCGGAGTGGAGATAACGCAATATTTTCGAATAATTTAAAAAAGACTCAGTAGGGATATGCATAGAATATTATCAAGGTTTATTAAATTTTTCATGTCAGCTGAGTTAGAAATTTTCGTTTTATTTTTACTCATAAAATTTGTGCACGTGAGGTGAAAAAGACTACCAAAATATATTTCAATCATTCCTCATCCCAAGCCCAAATTGAAATTGATTTTCTTTTCGACTTGACAAATTCACAAAATTCACTCATTTTGCTTTTAGTTGTTTGTTTTGTTTAGACGTATTGGTTGAATTTTAGTAAGCCTTACTAGCGACTTAGACTTTCTTGGTGACAAACATGGTTTAAACGTAGGGGAATTTGATAGGTTCAATTTATATCTACCAAACACTAGGGTTTAGGATGCTAACTTGATCAAACCTCGCACTGTTTTAGGGTAATTTAGCTTAATTGTAGGTCAAAAGCATGCACGTTCGTGGTACTACTGAAATGTTTTGTAAAAAATGTAGGAAACAATTGATTGAGTCAATCAAAGATGGTTCCAATAATGTAGAGCTCGTCCTTAGCTTTACAACAGACTTTGAATCGTTGAAATAAGAGTTTGAACGTAGAAGTTATGTTGAAAATACGAAATACTACGCATCAGAAGCATTCTCTTTGCGGGCCACAAACCAAGCCTAGCCCGACAAACAGATTCCGAAGATGCCTGTTCATAGGAATTGCGGGCCGCAAGACCTTCTTGGGCCCACAAACGGGTTTTTTCGAAACAGACCTGTTGCGTGCAACCGACTGTTTTGATTGTAACTTTCTCATACGTTGTCAGAATTTGATGATACAAAATGCGTTAGAAATAGAAAATAAAGACCAACAATTCTTATGTTTTGAGTTTTTTCCAAATTCATAACTCTTTACTCTATTTACGGTCCACAAAGCTCCATTACGACCTCAAAGGTCTATTTCAAAATCCAAACTATTCAAGGTATTTATAGGAATTTGGGCGGTTATTGCTCTCTCTCTTCTGTTTGTACTTAGACATTTTTAGGTAGATTTTAGAGAGGGAAAAAGGGATTCTTGGTAGGAGAACAAAAAAGAAGATCTAGGAGCATGCAGACGATTAATTCCCGGTTTATTTTCTCTAGTCTTTCTCTTGTATTTGTTTTTTCATCATCTCTTGTACTTTCTTTCACCGTAAGAGGCTAATCACCTCTTTAGGATTGAAACCCGAAGCTTGCTTACTTACCATGGATTAATTGATAATGATTTTTGCATTGAATTTGTCTCTCTTTATTTACTTTTATTAACTAGGGTTTTTGTTTGAATTTGAGAAAGTACAAACGAAACCCTCGAACTAAGTAGCACTTAGGCATTAATCAAGCTCGAGAGGGAAGATTAATTGCTTATGAGATTTTTTAAGAACTGTTAAATTGAATTGCAAAGACGTAATTGTTAAGTAGTTCGATTTTGACACGACTTGATTAGGCGTAGTATTACGACTAGTGTCCAACATAAGCTCAAATTGTATCAAGTATGGTGTTAACGTGAGATCAATATTTAATACCAACTTTAGATCGCTGATATCTAATTCAACCTTTAATTGTTTCAATTGATTCTATTAATCTTAAGCAAGTGAACGGTACCCGTTAACCCTAGGCCTTAATTTTCTTGCTTTAAATCTAGTTTAAATTATCTTGTTTATTTTTCTTGTCTTAAACTTAGTTTAAGTTATCTTGTTTATTTACTTTGTCTTTTACAACAATTGAAAAACAATCAAATCAATTTTTAGTTACATGGGATTAAGCATTAAGGATAAATCTAGAATGTCAATTTGTCTCCATGAATTTCGACATCTTAAGTACCATAACAAACATGTTGTATTCTATACTTGCAATCATAAAATTCGATTTATAGATTTTAAAACTTTAATTCATACACCATACCTAACTTAAGCCTTCTATATATGCAAGTCTTTTTTGAAACTATATACAACTAATTAATGTGTCAATAAGGTCTAATGATCAAAGTGCTTGTTCAGTTGTCAGCATGCAGTTAACATGCGTCATTCTGCTTTGCTATTAAAATGCAAAAGATACACTTAGTTCCATTTTTTACGTTTATTCCTGTTTGAGCTTTTGACTTGTATGGTGTGACATACTGACATGACATATTTGGATGCATTAGGCCTTACCTACAAGGCTAAGTTATACGATATATCCTTCGGTTGTTGGCTCTTACAAGTGGTCAGTGGAACTGAAGTACACGCAAGCGTGTTGGAAACAGAATCATGGCCACTATTTTGGATGCATGGGTCTCGTGAGCCGACAAATGAAGAATTTTTACATGAAACGATAGAATTATAAAAGGAATTGAAAGAATAAATTTATTGTATTTATCATGTGTTTTTGATTAAAAATACAAGAGTTTATTCTAAATGTAACATTGTTACGCTAAATATCTCCAACACTAATCTATCTTTAATATATCTTATCTACCATCTATTACAATGTTAATAATCTCCATAATGACATATCTAATAATATTTCCAACATATATTCTAACATCCTCTCAAGCTCATTGTGCGGTATGCGTATTGAGTTTGTCTTGCAATTGCTTTGATAAAACAATCTTGAATCTCCAAGTTGTTTGTCGAGTCTCCACGAAGAAAGAAGAGAATAAACTCTTTTGGCTCAAGATATGTTCATAGAAGCTTGTTAGAGTCTTTTTTTGATAAAAAGATGAGAGCTCTCGGCTCTCAAATTTTCATTGATTGAAGAAATATTTACATGATTATTCTTCAAAATAAGAAAAAGTATGTATGAGAACAATGAGACGTGAACGCTACAACAAGTTACACTCATATGATGAAGAATATGAAGAACAACACCTCTGTCTGCACAATTATTTTGGTGTTCCTTGTGTAGGCTTCCTTGCATGACACTTTTGCCGAATTTTTATCAATCATGAAGGAAACCATAGTCTTCTCTCTTGAAGGATTTCTCGGGTAATTTGTACTACATATTGCTCGTCGTCCGTGAAGATCCTTACGCATCTCTTTCTTCATATTACAAAATTTGTGACAATTTCCATCTTTGCCCAGCTTGACTTTGGATGCTCTATTAGCAAGTTATGTGGTTGACTTCCCATGTATATGGCTTTAAGGCTTGAAGTACCATCCTTCAGGATATGTGCCACATATAGCCTTGTGCTAACAACATAAGGGCATGTTACAAGGAGATGGATCAC
The DNA here is from genome assembly GCA_964058865.1 of Eleocharis quinqueflora. NCBI lineage: Eukaryota > Viridiplantae > Streptophyta > Magnoliopsida > Poales > Cyperaceae > Eleocharis > Eleocharis quinqueflora. The sequence goes on along the minus strand of CAXKVX010002795.1, from coordinate 12,230 downwards.
TGATTCACCACTTGATTTGTACATGTGACAAAAATTTGACAAGTACCATCCTCTTTTGATGAGATTGTCCAGCGTCGTTAGTCTGTTGAGCAACATCGTCCAAGTGAATATCTGAATTCTGTGAGGAGCCCTGATTTTCCAGATGGACGCAATTTTTTTTTGCTGGCGACGGAATGCGAGTTAGAAAGTGATATGCTGATATTGTAGAATATACTCCTATCTGACTTCTGATCCAAGTTGTAGCTCCTTGTTCCGTCCTCACACAAGATTGGTAATGCGATATAATGGTATTGACAGATTTCTAGAAGGGGAAGAGTCGTGCAGTTTCCCATGGTGGTGAACCCGTGAGTATCCATCATGGTTGCTCGTTTTATTGACATAGCCATATCCACCTGATAAGTAGGCTTATGTTTTTCATATGGAGGTTCCTTATCCCTAGCCCGCCCATGTGTTTTGGTCTATAGGCCGTAGCCTAGCTGACCATAGTGAGTCGAGTGGCGTGCAAAGGTTGTGGTTTGTATCTGTGCCAAAGGAACCTACACCGAATCTTATTCATCTTGTTGATTACAATTGCCGGAAGCTTGAACACTGTCATGTAGTAGATTAGGATTTCTGAGAGTACGACATTGCACATTACTAGTCTGTCTCCTATTGATAGCAATGATGCTTCCATCCTGACAGTTTGGATTGCATTTTGTGCAACATGGGCTTGAAATCTCCTTTGGTGAGTCTTGTGTCTCTCAATGGCAGACCTAAGTAGTTGGTAGGAAAGGATGCTGGTGTGTAGTGTAAAATCTGTGCCAATCGCGTTGTTTCCCTGAAGGTAGAAGTTGTCAGTATGAGCTCCGATTTTTCATGATTGATGGTGACTCCTGATATACTTGAGACAATATCTAATAGTAACTTGATCATTTTGAGCTACTGGGCATTGGCCTGTAGCAAGCTCGTTGGAGTCTTCTTGAATAAAAAGAAAAGAAAGGGAAAGAAAACGGCTCTTTTTGAGTCCTTTGCAATAGCTCATTGGCTCTTTGGCTCATTGGCTCTTTGGCTCAATGGATCTTTGGCTCAATGATTCTTTGACATATTGGCTCTTTGGCTCAATGGTTCTTTGACCTAGCTCTTTGACTTTGTACATGGTCTCAAGAGGCTCTTGCTCTCCTATCTTAATTGGACAAGATTAAAAGGGAGAAGAATGAAGTTCACTTCAGATTTGGCTTCAATTTGTTATTTGAATTGAATCGAGGGTATTTTTGAAAAAAAAATTGATCGACTTCTGGGATTGTATGAACAAAAGGAGGTGGGTTTAATATGTGGATTCCGGCATATGTTTGAAACTTTTCAAGTGAGAGATTATTTTATTTGCTGAACCAGCCCAATTCAACCATCGACCTAGATATAACGATTTTGAGTGGATCCCAAATGACAAGTGGATATGGGTTATAAGAATTCAGATATGAAACAAATCCGATGTTCTTGTCTTCCTCCTCCGTGAATAAAAAATTCATCAAAAACATGTGGTAGAAAACGAGGCAGGAAAACTTCAATCATCTTCGTCGTGATCTGCGTAATATCTAGTGAAGTGCCAGATGATCGGTGGTGTCAAAGAAACCGGGCTTCTCTTTGAACGACGCTTGATTGAGCGCTATATTCAGGATCATGGGAGATGCCCTATTACCAAGTTGCCAGTTTTTCAGGACTTCACGGTGATGACCATGACGAGAAGATGAAGAGTCCTGACATGGTTCCAACTGATCCGATCTGACGGTGTCGATCTGAGCACGGTAACAACAGCGAATCTGACGATGAATATGCTAATTTGAGATCACGGGGGCTTGACAACAATGGTTCAGGTGACCTTTGATGGTGGCTCTTGGTAGAGCATCTCCACCTTGAACTCGGATCCTCATGTCGACCTCGGAGAAGCGGTTGTTGACGTCGATGTCATCGAGTAGGTTAGGCTGAGGGGCTGCTGCCTCTATCTTATCTCTGACCTCGCTCAGATCGCCTGATGGGAAGACCACAGTGTGATCCGTTCTAACAGTGGTGCTGAGCAATTTCTTCGATGCGATGATTGTTGTGGTGATTCTGTCGTCCAACACGACGTGGTAGGCGGAGCTCTCGATCTTGTCTTCTCGATTTTGTCAAAATAGGGGCAGATCCGATCTGTATCGTGCTTTTCAGAAATAAGTTGAGACATAAGTGTTACCTCAAACAATTTCTCAAGTTTGTTAATTTGCAAAACAACGTTTTATCTCATCAAGATTTGTATTTGTTGTGAAGAATTATTGTAGGAATTTGAAGCAAGATCAAATGAGTAAAGAGATTAAACCAATGGTAATTATCAAGTTCAAGAATTCAAGACTTGATAGGAATGAATTAGGTTTAATCTCTAGAACTTTAGCTATTTACAAATTGGGAGTCAATTAGTAAAATTCAGAACCAAATTGAAAATACCATTATAATGCTAACTTTGGCATTATAACGTTAGAGTGCTAAAATCACGAAATTGGCTAAGTATGGAGGCAATTCATACTTAGCGTTATAACGCCAGTTCTGGCGTTATAACACAGGATACAGAATAATAGATTAAGAAGATAATAAATTTCAAAACTTCAAGAATATGTCCTAAATAACATTTAATTTTATGAATATAAATTTTATTTCATCAAAAATATTATTTGGCTTAGTAGCAAAATTTTCATACCTCAAGTTCCAGAGACTTGGCGTTATAACACCAAGTCTGCCGTTATAATGCTAATTCAGGAACTTGGCTAAATTTGACTAAGTCTTGGGCATTGGCATTATAACGCCAAGTCTGGCGTTATAACGCCAGATGGACTCAGATTTTAAAATCAAGTTTTAAAATAGAAAAAGAGCAAATAAAAATTGAAATTATCAAATAAAAATTGAAATGATCAAGATAACATCTTAAATATTCTAAAAGATTATCAAAATGATTTTATTTTGTTCAAAAATATTATTTTGATTAGTAGCAAAATTTTCAACGAGAATTCCATAGACTTGGCGTTATAATGCCAAGGTGATTAGATGTACAAAATTTTCAAGTACTGGACAATTCTGATTTAGCGTTATAACGCTATTTTTGGCGTTATAACGTTAGATTAAATTTCAAACGTCACAAAATTTTATCCTGACTTTGGATGGCCTTATAATGCCATGTTTTACACATAACTTGGCGTTATAATTCTAAGTTAAAGTTTCACAAAAATACAAATCCAACGTCACAAAATTTTGTCTTCATCCATTACAACATTATAACACTAAGTTTTCTACAGAACATAGCGTTATAACGCTATGTGCCGAAGATCTATCTTTTTGCAGAATTCAGAAACTATAAAAGGGATCTTCTTCTTCCTTCTCACCATCAGAAACAAAAGCTTTTCAATCTAAACCAGCAGTCATTACAAAAGTAGTCTAGAGCTTGTTCCAAATTGCTAAAACCTTCACTAAGTCTCCCAATTTTATTTAACTAATCTATTCTAGTGATTCTTGAGAGTTAGCTTGTGCAATCAATTTTGTGTTCTACCATCTATTTCTCTATTTCCATTAGTGAACCATTGTGATTAATTAAGGGTCAAATTATCTTTTTACCGCAAAAAACGAGGGCGCCGAGGACCCGGAGACGTAGGCGTGGCCGTTGTGCATGCAAGCCGAACTCCGTCAACACTTGATTGAGCCATTTTCTCTTTCCCTATCTCTATTTACATTTATTAAATTCAATTAGTTTAATTGATTGATTTGTTGATTGTGAATTGAATTGTAGTAATTGAATTGCTAGAAATTGATAGGATGAATTGAATTGCTTGTTTAGTGCTTGAATTGTGTGTTTGTCATAATTTGTAAAATTGTAATTAGGTCCTTATTTGGGTAAACCGAGAAAAATTTAGTTAAGTACATAGGCCCCCTAGGTTCTACAAAGTGATATCAGAGTGAGTTGAACTTGCTAATTAAGGTTATTATTTGCAAGTAAGATCCAAATTAAATGGCAACCCATAGGCAAATTTCTCTACCCTCAATATTAGGACTTGATTGTAAAAACTTTGGGTATTGGAAACTTAGGATGACTAACTATTTAAATCTTCTTGATCTTTGGGATTCGGTCACCATTAGATACACACCGAAATATGACCCTAAAACAAACGAATTGACCAATTGTTCGTTGTTAAAGAAAAGGCAAAATGATCATGCGGTTAATGCAATTTTAGCATCAATACACGAGTCAATTGCACCAATTCTAGGGGAGGCAACAAATGCCTATGACATGTGGCATGCATTGCTTCAAAAATATGAAGGCAATGCATTACTTAAAGATCTAGATGAGCCGGATTGCAATCACAATTCGAGAACTTTAGAATCGGAGAGAACGAGTCCATTGAGGACATGTACATACGTCTTACAATTCTAACTAATGAACTTATTGAAATAGGTGATCTCATGGAGCCATACAAGATTGCCACCAAGCTCATAAGGGTCATGCAATGGAGACCCTCATAGAGAGCATATATGAGTTCGTTAGAGGCCATGAACAATGCTAGAGAAGTCTCATTCACACCCAAAAAAATGTATTTATTTCTCAAAACCTATGAGGAAACCCTTCGACAACTTGGGAAACATGACCATCAATCCAAAACCATAGCATTGTCGGCCCGAAACTCTAGCCATTACCAAGCCTCCACCTCCAACCAAGATCACCATTACCAATCCTCCACCTCCAACCAATAATCCTAATTTGTTTCACCCTTTCGAGACTTTGGGATATATGCAAGCAAAGACATTCTCATTCTCACCAAGTTGCTTGAAAAGATGTTCAACAATGGGGGAGCATCAAGTGGAGGTCATCAAGGGGATGATCATCATGCCTTCGTTGCTTTGGTGGATGAAGGAAAGATCAACTTTGATGCCATCATCTCGAAGAACAATGTAACCGACCTGGGAGTGATCGAGCATATCAAGAAATTTTCTCTCGAACGAGTTGAGGAGGACGATGTAGTGGAGGAGGAACATCCATTGGAGGAAGTACAACCGATGGACGAAGAGCAACCAGTGGAGAAAACCTCCAAGGATGAAGCTAGCACATCCACCTCTAATGAAAAGGCTAATGTATCTCTAGACCCTAAACCCGTTGAGGTTACTTTTGTGTAGGGTTTAAATTCGATAGTGAATCTGATGATGATTGTGATGACACAAGTAATGTGTCAAATGAGGAGTTATTGAAAATTGAAATTGCTAGATTAAACAAACTCCTCACTGAATCAAACCAAGCCCTCATGAGTAAATATTGCATAATTGGGGGATTAAATAACAAAATTCTTGAGCTTGAGTTCAAGGCAAACAAACTTGAATTGAAAATAAGACCTTGAAGTCCTCTTGTTCTTTAAGCAAAAACAAATTGGACTTGAGCAAATTAAATATTTGAGGGACAAAAGCCTCATGACAAGAAGGGGTTGGGATATGAGAGGGGTTCATCTTCTTCTTTGTCATCCAAGAAACCCCAAAGCTCTAAATTTGAGGGAAAACAAATGAGTAAGGATAACAAGGTTAAAAGTGAAAAATACCAAAAGAGGGGCAATGTACCACTTATGTATTTAGGTACCAGTTCAACAATGGATGCCATACCAAACCTAAATTGGTACCTCGGTATTTCAACCCATTATGGTCTAACAATGCATACTATAGGGGAACAAATGGGTGGGCATATGAACCAAAATATTGCAACCTTGCCCAACATGGTACAAGGCACAATAAAACCAAAGACTGTGTCTCGACCAAAGCATGTTGCAATCTTGCCCAACATGGATCAATTTCATTTACCAATCAAATAACAAGGCACAACAATTGAGAATTCATTAGCACGATAGGTTTGTGAAGGAAAACACATTGTTAAATGCAAATGGTAATCCTCCCACAAGTGTTATATGCAACAATTGTTGCAAACATGACCATATTTCATTAGGGTGCATCCTTAGGAAGGGCAACAACCAATCAAAGGTTTCTTGGGTGCCTAAAGGGCAAACTTACGTGATTTGAGAATTAATCCCCCAATACTAATCGCCATATATTTTGGGGGAGCGAATTTTGGATGAATTGTGCCTTATAAAATCAAACAAACTCATATAATTGTTAGCTCTAATAAAAAATACGCTTTCGCAAAACTTTTAGAAATTTGTTATTTAGGGTTTAATGATTGATTTTGGAATATGCATAAATTGAGGAGGGTCTTATTGCTCAAATAATAATTATGCATATATTGAGGGATAATTATCAAATTGAGGGGGAGCTATGCTTTCAATTGCAAATTTATAAATATCCAACTTTTGTTTGATTTCCAAAAAAGAGGAGAAATCATATGTGCCATATTGAGATTAAAAAAAATTATTTAGGCACATAACTTTGTGGTTATGCAAATCAACAAAAGAGGGAGATTGTTGGCTCAAACAATGTCTTGTATTTGTCGATTTGCAAAATGATCTTGAATTTTACAAAGCTTTGTCTTTTGAGAACTTTTGTAGGAAATCTTCAAGAGAAGTCTTGAGACTTCAAACGATCTCCGATGGGCCTTAAATGATCCAGTACGGGCAAGCCCCGTATTGGCTGTAGATTTTGTTGTGAGATTTCCAATGTCACGAAGAACGTTGAAATCGCAGTTATGAGTCAAAAGTTATGGCTGTTTGAAGCTCAAGACAATGAAGCATGACCTAAGAGCAAGATTAGAAGATCAAGATCAAGATGAAGACTTTCTTATGTTAGTTAGATCTTAGTTTATTTAAATTTGGGATTGAAAATAACAAGAAAATACCAACCAAACTGGCCAAACCACACAAACGCATCATAGTGTTATAACGCCAAATGGATGATTTTTCAAAATGGTTTTAAAAATAGAAATTGGACAAATAAAATATCAAGACATCAGAATATATCTTAAATATTATTTAAGTTTATGAATATAAATTTTATTTGATAAAAAATATCATTTAGATTAGTAGCAAAATTACCAAACACCACATTCCAGAGAACTTTGCGTTATAATGCCAGAGAGCTCAAATGCCAAAATTTGGCTAAGTTCTAGAATTTTTCTGCATGAATTTGGGATAGCATTATAACGCTATTTTTGGCGTTATAATGCTAGAAAAAATTCCTAACAGTCAAATTTGTGGTCCTAACATGACTTAGCGTTATAACGGTATAATTAATGCATAAGATAGCATTATAACGTTATATAAAAGTTGTACGATCAAAATCCAACAACCATATTATTTGTCCTCACTCAAAATAGCGTTATAATACTATGATTTACACATGAAATAACGTTATAATGCTAGATTTCGCAGAAATGCTTTTGGCCAGAATTGAACCCTATATAAACATTTCTTCTACAACAATTGAAGCTGCTGAACTATTCTATTCAATCAACACCATTACCAGCAACCTTGAGCTTTACACCTATAGCCAAATCCTTGATCTTAATCCTAATTTAATTAGCTAAATCTAATCTAGAGATTATAGATAGTTAGTTTGTTTTAGTGATTGTCTTTCTTAATCTTCCAATTAGCCAGTTGTATATTTGATTGTGAGTGTGTGTAGTCTTGAGCTCCACCGGTGTGTGTAAGTGAGCTCAAGATAGTCAGATCGATTCTCCACCGGCGTTTGTAAGCGAGATAAAGTTCGGCGACGTATTAGGGTTGGTGGCTCCACTGATGTGTGTAAGAGAGCTCCAATTCCGAAGTTGTACATTAAACAAGCAAGTTTTGGTATTAACTAAAAATTTAATGAAAATCACTTCGAATGAAAAATTCAAATTATTGAAACCGATCTACATGACGAGTTTACATGTCAATTTTTAATTTTGAATTAGTTGGATATAAAGTTAAGCGGTAAAAAAACAAAGGATGATGAATTATTTTCCAGCATTTATTTTTCGTCACATCTTGACTGCTTGACTTTGCAATAAATAAAATAGCAATAAATTTAATAAGTAAATGCATCACTATTTATGTAGATCGATTTGAACGGTTCAAATTTGTAATTTGAATTTAATTTAACTAATTTTAATTTAAGCTCACCAATAGTTTTGATGAGTTTAAGAACACACTAGTTTGATTATAAGCATATCATTTTTACAAAAATAATACAATTGATTGTATGTTTTTCTATACATCAAGTGACTGATATTCAACGGTTCATGTTGCATCATCAAAATGAATATAAGTTGTATAAAATTTTGTTGTTGGATCACTATTCGTTTGTTGATAATGCATTTAAATTTTCCTTTTGTAATTTTAATATCAATTGAATTGAGATTGATTAAAAATTCCATTATCAAAATCGTTAAGATAACATTGTCTAATTAATAAATTGAACATTTTGTACAAACCATGTTATTTGGTAAGAACCAAGAAGTTATACAACTAAGAAAGAAGTTCCATAAATGATTGGTCCCAAGAAATTTCAATAGATTCATTGGGAACATATTTCATGAACAACTAGTATAATATATAATAAACTTAATTGGAGAATCCATTTCTGTAAATTGAAACAGCGCCAGCGCTCCTGGTCTTATCATAATATTCATGTTAACATTTTCTTTTATGTCCCTTATTGCACTACTTATGATCTTATCAACCTCAAACTTCCTATTATTAAAAATTTAATTACACCGTTTTTTCCATATCTCCTATGTCAAATTCAGAAGAGAAATTATTTCAGTACCAGAAATCACGTACCTCATACTCGTATTCCACATAAGACAATTTTTTTCATTTTTGAGTTTTAGATCTACGCTCCCGTCCTCCACTCTCTTTTTCTTTTTTGTCTTATTGTTTATTTGAACTTATTTCTTTCTCTCCCAGCTGCATATTTCTTCTTTCTTTTTCTTTATTTCTTTATCGATGAAAACATTAAAAAACCTCGCGGAATCAATGCTTTGCATCGATGAGTTGATGAAAAACATCGATGCATGAAATGTTGTTTTGCATCGATGAATCGATAAAAACATTGAAAAACATCGATGAGTTGGTGAAAAACTCGATGATTGGGTGGAAAACATTGATAAATCGATGAAACATTGAAAAACATCGATGAATTGATGAAAACATCGATGAATCGATGTAAACATCGATGAATCGATGTAAACATTGAAAAACATTACCACATGAGAGGTTAGTATGACCGCCATAGGAGTTAGTATGATCACCAGAGATGTTAGTATGACCACCATATGGAGTTAGTATGACTATCTAAGATGTTATTATCACCATCATGGTTAGTATGACCATTAGAAGTTATTATAACCATTGAGTTGTTAGTATGACTATCAGAGGAGTTAGTATTAGCACATTCTTATATAGTGCAAATTAGACTTGAAACAGTGAAAAAATAAAACAACTAGTATCAACACCTGCTCTATTTAGTCTAACACCTATTTTATTTAGTATGCACACCTATTTTACTCAGTATACACACCATTAATGTACAAAACAGACTTGAAATAGTGAAAAAAAGATTTGAAATAGCTAGTCTGAACACCTATTTTATTTAGTCTGAACATATTTTTATTTAGTCTGAACATATTTTTTTATTTAGCATGTGCGTCATTTTTTGTGCAAAACTGACTTGATGAAGTGCAAAAACTGACTTGAAATATTAATCTGAACACCTATTTTATTTAGTCTGAATACTTGTTTTATTTAGTTGGAACATGTATGATCATATCTTTAGTTAGTATGAGCAGATTTTAATTGTTTTAATTGTTTTAATATGAGCACAAAATAACGTTCGATGTTCGAACGAACATAACTTTTGACTCGTAACTCTGATTCACGTATATGAGCACTTTACAGGGGTGTAACCCCATAACGACATTATTTTGACCCCAAAAATGCTTCTAAAGCCTGCAAATCACATTTTTTTAGTTTTCTGCACCTTTTTCTCAAAAAATTTTCAAAAAATGCTTGAAACGGTGCAAAAATATATTTGAAACATCCAGTCTGAAAACATGTTATATTTAGTCTAAACACTTGTTTTATTTAGTCTGCACTCCATGCATTCTGTGCAAAAGAGACATGAAACAGTACAAACAAGATTTGAAACAACTAGTATGAACACCTCTTTCAACTAGTCTGAACACGTATTTTATTTAGTCTGAACACCTATTTTATTTAGTATGAACACCTGTTTTATTTAGTTTTGCCTCATTTTGTGCAAAATAAACTTGAAATAACTAGTCTGAACATCTATTTTATTTAGTTTCAACACGTTTTTATTTAGTCTGAACATATGTTTTATTTAGTTGGTGCCTCATTTTTTGTGCATAACTGATTTGAAGCAGTGCAAAAACAGACTTGAAATAATTAGTCTGAACATATGTTTTATTTAGTCAGAACACATATTTTATTTAGTCTGAACACGTATTTTATTTAGTATGCACCCATGCATTATATGCAAAACATTCTTAATAGTATGTAGGGCAGAAACGTTCAGAATAATGCACGCAGTCTAACTTCCATTTTTATCCGTGTTTGACTGTTTGACTTTTCATTTTTAGAAAGAGTTTGACTTTCTTTTTTTAGAAAGTTAGTTAGGATACTTCTAAGAAGAACAAAATTTAGGGTATAATTAGTCAATCCCAATTCAGAAATAGGTGTAATTGATCACCCTTCAGAACTGGGAATATTTGCGCAGTGAATCTGTCAAGCGAGCGCGAGGTTATTGATCAATCCTAAGTTTTCTTGCTTACTCGCTAGAGTGAAGCGAATTGTCCTTGGCTTCATGCCCCTCTCGCCACATCTGTGCCTTTTCTGTTGTAGTGTATATATATATTTTTTGAGAAATGCCAAACCAAATTTTGGACGATTTGGATCAATTGTATCAAATTTTCTTATTTGAAATTTGAGTGTGATGCCAAACCAAATCATGGCTTCGTAATGCACCATAGCATTTCTCATATATATATATATATAGAGAGAGAGAGAGAGAAAGGCTAGGGTGCTCCATTGAGCACCTTAGCCTTTCTCTCTCTCTCTCTCTCTCTCTCTATATATATATATATATATATATATGAGCAAAGCTAAAATAATATGCATAGGACACTCCCTTCCGTCCTATGCATATATATATATAGCTCAATGAGTTGAGATTTAAATTGCTCAATAAATTCTTCATTTCAAAACATTACAATAAATCAAATCTCGTGATTTTTAGAGCTTTCTTGTTATTTTTTAAATATTTTTAAAATAACCTAGATTTATACTATAAAAGCACTATGACAGAAATGACATGTTATAGCGGCCTTGTAAGGTCTATTACAGCGGACAGGGGGCCGATGTAATAGGGGGGGCTGCTATAGGTACAAAGAATCCGATATAACAAATTCGAGCTATTACAGCGGACAATACTACGGAGCCGCTATAATAGAAGCTACTATAGCGGATAAAAGGAAGAGGCCGCTATAATAGATTTACTCTGTTATAGCGGCTTTTAACTAAAAGCCGCTATAACAGATGATCTGTTATAGCGGCCCTCAACTAAAACCCGCTATAACAGATGATCTGTTATAGCGGCCCTCAACTAAAACCCGCTATAACAGTGTGAAAATTATATTAAAATATTCTTAGGTATTATAGCGGCTTTTCTGTTATGTCCGCTATTAAGTTTATATTTTTTTTATAAATGCAGCCGGTTTTCTGTGGCTAGCCCCGAATTGCTAGCCATACAAATTGTACCAATACAAATGTATATCAATGAGATTATAATTTAGATAATACACAATTAATTTCACATAATACACAAATAAACATATCAATATATATCAACATATATAAGTAAACTAAAATCTCACATATATATCGTAAAAATGTCACACACAAACATCACATAAATACAACAAAATATCAATATAAACATCAAATAAAACATCTAAGGTGTACAAAACTCACAAGTAATAACTCATATAATCGCAAAGTATTTCTTTTACCTTGTTGATCTCGCTATCGGGCACTGACAAAGGATATGGCTCGAGCTCCTAAAAAACACATTAAAATAAAATTCAATCATTATTACTTTTGCATATGCATACATATAAATACAAATATGTACATAATCATTAGAGAATAAATTGCGCACATTTAACTTCAGCGATCTCAAACTCGAGACATAGTTGTAACGCGTCGCAAAGTAAAACATCGCCCGCATGACATAATATCCGCAAATCCAGC